>WTXJ01000039.1:0-287892 GCA_022376545.1 Russula dissimulans
ACGTCTGGCCTTTACGCACCGCAGGGCGTAACATAAGTCAGGCTTTCACATCCGACACGCTGGCAGCTCTACCGCTTTCACTTGCACCAAATCTCAACACTTACGTACCCGCACCCAAGAGAAAACAAGACGACCTACCCGCAGCATACAAGGGGAAGCTCTCTGGATCAGAGATGTCACTCAACTTGGATACTGGTCAAGCACGAAAGCAAGTGGTACCCCCGTTGAACTTTACAACTATACACACACCGACGAACAACAAAGGATCCACACCGGACACGCGTGGTTTATCCTACTAGAAGACGAAAACGACAGTACTTGGCATACCAGAGGAGCCAACATGGTCAACATTACAAATGACCTAGGACTAGGGTGGTGGGATTGTAGCGGATCCCAACCACCAGACGGGGCAGCACGTTATCACTGCACCAGAACCGGCACAAATATTGGCAGCCCCTTCAGCGGGACCAGTGCTGATGGACACGATCGTGGCCACGATGGTCGCACCAGCACAGTCAGCCCAAAGTAATGGGCAAAGCAAGGGAGGACTCATTGGCCTCCCACCCCCAATCTTCAACGGCAATAGAGCCAAATCCAACCTATTCCTGGACAAATTCCTGGATACGAGCTCCTCAATGGAGAAAGCAGAACCTTCCAGGTCCCATACTTAAAGATGGCCTTGTGCCTGTCCTACATCGTCGGACCTAATGTAGACACATGGGCAAACGCCAAGAGGTGCTGGCTCAGGGACCAAGTCAAGGTCCATGGAGTACCCCAGAGTAGTGACATGCTATGGGACTCATTCGAACACGACTTCAGGGCGGCGTATATCGATTCAGATGCCAAGTTGAACGCCCTACAGAAGTTCCAGGAACTAAAGATGATCAGAGGGACATCGACTCCTACATCGCCACTTTTGACCGACTCCAAGAAGAGTCCGGCTACAGAGAGGACGACCTCGGAGTGATTGTCAAGTTCAGGGAAGGACTCCCACCGAAACTCCTCGAAGAAATCATCACGCACAACGTACCAGCACCGACCACCATGAATGCGTGGAAAAAGAAAGCCAAAGAACGACAAACGGTGTACAAAGGACTCAGGAACGTCACCACGAAGAAACCATTCCCCGTGCAGCAACTAGCCCAATATCTAGGGCTATGAAATTACCAGCCAACACAACGACCAGCATATGGGCCGAAACCTAACCAAAGAAGGGCCCCACAGACAAACAGTCAAGTCATCCCTATGGATGTGGACGCAGGAAACACCGGCAGAAGGTTTGGACCAGGGCAATGGAGCCCAGAAAGGCAGGACCTCTACCAGAAAGGCGCATGCTTCATTTGCAAAGCACAGGGGCACATCAGTCATGATTGCCCCCAGAAACCAAAGAAACCGTACCAAGGGCAGCTGAGTCGCGCCCGCACCGCAGAAGTCGCCGAGCCAAAAGCGACCATCAGTAACAATGAAGCCCTGAAACAAATCGGAGGACTAGAGGGCGTCCTCAAAATGTTACTGAACGAACCCGAAGCGGTAAAAATCCGCGCGATTAGTGCGCTGCAGGATTTTTACCAGGCCCAAAACTAGCTGCCGTAGTTAGGGCTCTAAAGATACGGACAATGTACATAAACAAGCAAAACTCAATCAAATTGCCGTTTTCACTGTACACATATCGAGGAAAGGCAGAAGAAACAGCGC
The DNA here is from genome assembly GCA_022376545.1 of Russula dissimulans. Classification (NCBI taxonomy): domain Eukaryota; kingdom Fungi; phylum Basidiomycota; class Agaricomycetes; order Russulales; family Russulaceae; genus Russula; species Russula dissimulans. The sequence continues at coordinate 1,696 of WTXJ01000039.1, forward strand.
TCGTCGACAGCGGTGCAACAGAAAACTTCGTGGATTACAAAACCGTGGCCAGGTTACGCCTCGGAACCAAGAAGTTGGAACAAGTGCGTCCCATCATTAATATAGACGGGACATCGAACCAGGCAGGAGACATCACGCATTATTGCGACCTCCTGGTAACCAGAGGACAGCAAACCGGACGAGAAAGATTTTTCGTCACTAACCTTGGGAAGGACCGATTCATCTTCAGATACCCCTGGTTACGAACATTCAACCCCGAGATCGACTGGACGACGGGGATTGTAAAAGGTCCAGAAACACGAATGGAAACCTTACTCAAAGGTAACCTAACCAGAAAAGAACAGTTAGCCGAAGCAACGAGAGTGGCGACCGGCCAGCTCGAGGAAGGCGATGAACTGTACATCGCCATCAGGACAATCAAATCAGAACCGATTGAAGTCAACAAGGCGACCATCGCCCAGCAAATGGCAGAAAAAGCTTACGACGCTGGGAAGGTCAATACGGAACAAACAGTCCCCACAGTTTTCAAGCGACATTGGAAAGTATTCTCAGAACAGGAAGCTCGTCAACTACCACCACGCCGCAAATGGGATCACAAAATCGAACTGAAACCGGATGCACCCGATGTAATCAACAGCAAGGTCTACTGTCAAGAATCGCTGACGCTCGACTCTTGATAGAGTTCGCAGTAGCGTCTCACCTGTTCTGGAGTGCTGATTGATATAGCTCAATCACTAAGCTTCGATGGTCCTTGGAGATTATCCAAGGGGAGCGAGAGTTGGTTAGACAATGAGAGGGGTCACTCCAATAGGTGAGATGATAGTCAGCAAGACCAATGTTTGATTAAGTCGAGCTTGGCTCGACTCTACAACCCTTGGAGGGTTTAAATACAAGTCTCCTACTTTAGGGATTTGTAAGTAGCGAGTACAATCAATAAGCAGTCTTCTCAGGCCTGTCAGCTCCTCCTAAGTATCAGTAAGCTATCAGTAAGCTATGATATCATAGAGTGCGTTTTTGGACTTTAGAACAATAACATGGGAACAATCAGTCATCCGATCAGTAAACATCCAGTCAGCAAATCAGTAAGCATAGTAACATTAGGACACAGTAAGTCCCACAGAACGTCGGGATGAGGCGCCACTTCTTCAGAACAATAGGAGGTCTAGTCATGCCATCTGCATCCAGACTTCTTGCAGAAGGCCCAGTGCATGCAAGCGTGTTTGGGGATGGGGATTGGGATGGATCGAAGGGAAGGGTGAGCTTCGAGGCCAGGAGATGAGACTTGTCCTGTAGATTGAGGTAAGTCCATAACATCTACCCGCTGACAACTTGGACAAAGGCTACATCACGGCATCGGCATCTCCCTACGGCTCCCCAACCTTCACAGTCAAAAAGAAGGACGGAACACTCCAAATCGTACACGACTACCAAAGCTAAACGAATACACCGTTATGGACGTCACACCACTTCCCCGTATACAGTCAATCCTGGAAGAACTGAGAGGCAAGACACTGTTCAGTAAGTTCGACATCAGAGCCGGATATAACAACATCCGGATCGCCGACAGAGATGAGTACAAAACTGGATTCAAGACCAACAAAGGACTGTTCGAATGGGTGGTAATGCCCTTCGGATTATGCAATGCACCCGGCATGTTCACCCACATGGGGAACGACATATTACGACCCCTCTACGCAAAATACCCTGGGAAGTTCCGGCATTACATGGATGACTGTATCGTCATGACCGGAACCGGAGAATGGGAACTCCACGTCAAAATCTGTCACAATTTCTTCGAAATATTGGAACAACACAACCTATTCCTGAAACCGGCGAAATGCAAGTTCTTCCAAACAGCCATTGACTATCTAGGAATCAGGGTAGAAGGCGGAGAACTAATGATTGACCCCGCAAAGATCGCCAGCATCAAGGAATGGCCGACCACCCTCAAAACCGTCAAAGAAGTAAGAAGCACCCTCGGACTCCTCGGATATCACAGGCCATGGATTCCCAACTTCGCCCGGATCGCCAAGCCACTCACGGATCTACTACAAAAAGGTAAAGAATTCGCATGGGACACCGCCTGTGAAACGGCAGTAAGGAAGCTGATTGGGCTGGTAACATCCGAACCGGTCCTAATACTACCAGACCCAGACCAGCAATTCATCCTATACGTAGACGCATCCCAATTCGCAACCGGAGCTATCTTGTACCAGGCCGACAAAGAACAGACAAACAAACGAGGAGACCCCCTGCTCCGACCCATTGGGTTCCACTCCCAGACGTTCACAAAAACGGAGCAGAACTACCCAATTTATGAACAAGAACTACTCACGGTCATAAGAGGCCTACGAACCTGGCGACACCTACTAAGGAATATGGTAACACCGGTATTAGTTATCACCGACCACGCCAACCTGCAGTACTATCGAGAACCACACAAGTTGGGCCCACGAGTCAATGGGTACATCACCGAACTCGCGGACTTCAACATCCAACTAGTATATAAGCCTGGAGCCACCAACCGTGCTGACGCTCTATCAAGACGACCTGACCTCGCACCAGACACAGACGACTACCCACTGCTCATCGCGTTACCAAAACATCTGTTTGTACCCCCAGATGCCCTGACACGAAACTACGACACAACCAGACAGAGAGACACCGTCGAAGACAGCGACTCCAGCTACGAGTCAAACGAAATGGAATTGGTGGACCACGGCATCCCCATTCTCAAGGCAAGAGCCGCAACACTACTTGACGGATCAGAATTATCCACCAAGTATCTAGATGACAAGATTATACAGGACTAGGAGACGCAGCAAGCCACCATCAAACGGTGGCAACTCAGCCACTCACTCACAAAGAACGGACGACTATGGACCAAAAACGGCGCACTCATTGTTGTGGGAAACAACGACGTTAAGAGGGGGGTAATTTCCCTTTTTCACGACACTTCAACAGCAGGGCACCCTGGAATCACCAAGACGCTGCTCATGACGGCCAAATATTACTGGTGGCCAGGCATGAAAGAATTCGTCACGAACTACGTCAAAGGATGCGCAACGTGTCAAATGACTAAGGTAAACACCCATCCAAGTAAACCTGCCCTCTTCCCAATCACCGCCAAATTAAACACCCTCCCGTTCCAAACAATCGCAGTCGACTTCATCGTCAAACTGCCAATCTCTGATGGATACGACTCGATACTGACAATTACAGACCACGACTGTTCTAAAGCAGCCATATTCTTACCCTGCAACGAGTCCATCGACGCCCCTGGAGTAGCAGAACTATACGCAAGACAGGTGTTCCCGCATTACAGCATCCCCCGCAAGATCATCTCTGACAGAGACCCCAGATTCGCCGCCAACTTCACCACGGAACTATGCAAAATGCTCGGGATCAAACAAAACATTTCGTCAGCATATCACCCACAGACGGACGGGCAAAGCGAACGCACCAATCAAAGCCTAGAACAATATCTACGAGCCTTCTGCGGAAACAACCAAGGCGAGTGGGCAAGATGGTTACTGATCGCGCAGTACACAAAGAACTCTTGGCCACATGCAACTACAAAGAAAACCCCCTATGACTTAATATTAGGATACACCATGACCGCACACCAACCGATTAGAGAAACAGACATACCGACACTCGACAAACGAATTGACCACGTTCGCTCAGCCCGCAAGCAGGCCCAAGAGGCCATGAGTAAAGCGCAAGAAGGGCTGATCAAAGCAACCAAGTTCAAAGGATACGAAGAAGGAGAAAAGGTCTGGCTAGAAGGAACAAACATCAAAAGACCTTATGACTCCCCCAAACTCTCCCCAAGGCGATACGGACCTTTCGAGGTAGTTGCCAAGATATCCCCGGTAGTGTACAAACTCCACCTCCCTGAAACATGGCAGATTCATGATGTGTTTCACGCATCGCTTCTCACGCCCTTCACGGAGACCGAAGAGCACAGATGCAATTTTATCGAACCACCACCAGACGAAATAGAAGGCGAAGAAGAATGGGAAGTAGAACAGATCCTCAGAAAGCGACATCACAGCTGAGGAAGAAAATTGCAGTATCTCGTAAGATGGAAAGGATACGCCCCCACACACGATCAATGGATTGACAGATCCGACATGAACGCATCAGAACTCATTGATGCATACGAAACACGACAAATGGAGCGCCCACCTTGAAGGAGTATAAGAACCCCAAGGAAAGGACAAGTGGCAACCATCCGCTCTGCTACCCTCTTCTACCCAAACGAACTACCACTCAAAAATCATTATCGACCTATGTCCCAAGAACAAGATGCCACCCAAACAACCGCCACCAGCCTACCCTCGCCGCGCCCCGCCATGCCAGTCGACCTCCTTCCCGCCGCCACCATTGTCTTTCAAACCCAACACGGCGGACACTTGGTGCTCGTTCCGGTCGGAGGGACAGTCGCTTCCGCCACGACTCAGGTTTCAATTGCCGCAACCAGTGGAGCACCGCCGACCCCCTCGCCGGAACCGCTCCCTGTGCCCCCACGACAGGGACCTTCAAGTCCTTCTCTACGTCCTGGCACTGACCATCTTGATCGTCACCCTCTCTCTTGGCGTTCAGCTAGCCATAGAAACGAGCCAGAAAGACTGCAGAAGCTCTGGGAGGACAGCCGGAGACTTGGCAAGTACCACACTCAGCATGGGGAGTTTCCAGCAGACTTCCGGAGAGCCGGACATAGCAAAGCAGCATTCGTCGCTGGCAAACTCGCAGCATTACCAACCCCGCCAACCACCATCCTAGACGTAATGTCATCGTACAAAGTAGCCAGGAAGTACGACAACCTCCTCGAACAGTACGTCCATGAAGCTCGCGCAGCGCTAGATGAAACCGCGCCCGCTCCCTCGCCTCAAGGGGATACCATCCCGAATTCGCCCGTTCCTGTGGAACAGGCAGAAAATGTCTCGACCGACAATGAGGACGAAGGTCAGACACCAGCAGCCGCCCCCAAAGATAAAGGTAAGGGGCGAGACACCCAAGTAGCGGCATGCCAGGAGGCCGAAGGGGTGGACACGGAGTTGGGCGACTCCAAAAAAGAAAATGACCCAGACCACCCAGGCGTTGGGTGGATGCGATACAAAGTGGCGAACCCGGAACATTACGTCATGTGGATCCCAGTGCCAGGAGAGTTAGGTGATGTCAGGGCAGGATACATCCGGTACGTCTTCGACGGAGAGGACACCACCTTGGAAGGGACCTTCGGCAAAGGACACCCAACCTACCGACAACCATTGCGAGCACGATGCGCTAACACCCGCCCCAACCTCACCGACAACAAAGACATCCGAGAGGACCACCTGGCCGCCTTTAACCCAGAGTCCACAATGGCGGAGATCGTCGACCGCTACGTCCACCATATGGCGGACCCCGGACTCATCGTGGAAGTCATCCGCTACCACATACAGAAGAACCGTCAGGGTACGTTGGCCGCCCGCATAAAAGACCTAACCGAGCAACAACAACGCAACGACGACGCGTTGATGAATACCACCCACTCCCTCATTCACGCCAAAGCCGCCACACGACTGATCGAACAGATGTTCGCAGAACCCCCCTCGCACGAAGAGCCATACAAGGCCTACCCCCTCTCTATCCATGCGGGCCAAGGACCTGCCTACCGCATTCGACGCCGCCCAGCCCAGACACCCCCCAACAAACAATACTCCCCATATAGACACCCATGCCTCGAAAAACCCATCTTCTGCTACGAGTGTTTCCAGACGTCCCCAGACCACTCTCCCATCGAGTGCCCTGATTACAGGCATTGTTACTTCTGCACCAGCACGCAGCACGAATCCCTCACCTGCATTGCCCCGCATGTCCGCTGTGAAGAGAAGCAATGTAACGTGCCAGTCTGGCACCAATATCACGGCCTTCAATGCGCCGCCCCCGCTGCTGCCCACCTTACTTGCCTGGCCCGTGCATGGCCCGCCAAGTTTCTCAAACGATGGGATGAAGACGCGTCCCCACTCACCCGCTCGTCACTACAGGATTACGAGAGCGACCCCGACGAACTCATGTGGGAATGAGTTGCCCTAGGGAGGGCGTGATGTTACAATCCGCTGGAACGGACCCCACTTTTTCTCTTTCATTCTCACATGACCGATGACCCCGTGACAGACTAGACTCGTGACTCATACCGATTGACTCATATATTGCGCAGCATGATTGATACTCAAGTACCTCATTTCACTCTTATCACCCCTTCGCTTAAAACTTACAATTGATGTACTTGACACCTCGTTTCACTTCCCAGACCCGTCCTTAGCACTCCCCAGACTCGTCTTGTAGTTCCCTTACTTCGCGCACAGACCATGCCTCATTACTATAAAAGACCCCTATGATAGACAGTTAGGCCTTAAGCCTGACTTAGTTGAACCTGTATCAACAAGCAGTAGTCTTCAGGGATAATACCCAGTTGAACCCTCTTCTCTCTGTACCTAAGTCCGCATAGTGACTTAGCGTGAACCGATCCCTTCAGACTACTTGAAGACCTACTACCTCTGTGCAGGTACGACGAACGACTGACCGTGACGCCGACCCCCAGCTGTGTGGGATACTAGATGGAGTACCCGCTAGTAGTCAAATTAGACCGTGGACACACTGCATTTACTTGCATTGTCAGATAGAGCAGCACCAGTGTGTGTCAGGCTCTCGAACCAAGTCTTGGACCGCTATCCAAGCCAGAACTGCTGAGTAGGGAGACCAGCCCCTGAACGTAGAGCGTGCTTAAGCACCCGAACCCTGAACCACCAACATCTGGCCTTTACACACCGCAGGGCATAACAAGTCTATGGACAAGCAGGAATCGGCTCGCAGACCGTTTTGTCTGGTTATTGCCACACCAGACGATCAGCAACTTGGAATTGGACAACGAAATTGGACGATAGGCTCAGGGCCTCATAGGCGTGCTCAACCTGCTTCTTGCGCATCCCGACAAGCCCCCCATCGACGAGATTGCTGTATTTACAGCCGCCACAGACACATTCTCGCTCGCAAATACAAACGTCACAGTGGCCCACTCGCTAAAGCATCTGGCGCAGATCGTCCGAGAGGCGCTGGAAAAGGGCATCAAGGCTTGTGGGTACATCAGAGTTGTGATTCCTGTGCGTGCAGTGGAAAGGTGGCCTATCAGAGCGTGTGGGACGACGAGCGAGCTGCTGGACATGGGGTCCTATGAAGTGAGTTTGGGGGACTTGATTGGAGACAGGGAACCCAGAGAGATACTCGATATGACGCTTGGCATGAATCCAGTGAAAAAGCTAGCTTGACACGTGAGTAGCAACTGCGCTTCGCAACCAAAACATGCTTATTCCCCCCTTTTTTCAGTCCTGGGATACATTTGTCATGGGAGTCACTAAATATATGACTGCCCTATCTGCGGGTATCCTGAATAGCTCATATATTTAGTGACTCCAATGACGAATGTATCGCAGAACTGAAAAAAGGGGGAATAAGCATCATGATGTTTTTGGTGCGACAGCCTGAGCGGACGTTGCTATGGAGGATATTCTATACACATTACAAGATTCCTCCTATTCTGCGCCTGGCGACCTGGATGCTCTGGTGGATGTCCACATTCCCATCAGGGATGTGGGAAAATCCAAATTCGCTCAAGTCGCTCAAGTCGCCTCAAACCTATCAAATTCACACAACTTTTTGTAAATATGATACAATTAATGTGGAATTGAGACGCGCATGCCTACAACTTGAGTCTGCTACAGTAGTAAATCACTCTAGCAAGTCACACAACTTGGCTCAAACCTTGCAATTCACTTAAATTCATTACAGTAGACCAACATTTTGTAAATATGATACAGTTAATGTACCCTGACACGGGCAGATTGGTGTGCAGGCATGGAGATGTCGGCAGGCAGGGGTGGGCAGCCGGCCACGCAGGCAGACTGGCAGATGGTTGGGCGTGCTGGTGCCATGCATCGTGTCGCGGTCACCGCTGCTACTGTGCGTCGTGTTGTGGTCACCGCTGCTGCCATGTACCGTGTCGTGGTTGCTGCTGCTGCCATGTGTCATGTTGCGGTTGCCGCTGCTGCCATGCACCGTGTTGCGGTCGCCGCTGCCGCCATGCGTCGTGTCATGGTCACTGTGCGTCATGTCACGGTCGCTGCTGCTGCCGTGCATTGTGTCGTGGTCGCCATGCGTCGTGTCGCAGTTGCCGCTGCTGCCGTGCATCGTGTTGCCACTGCTGCCATGCACCATGTCGCGGTTGCCACTGCCACCATGCATTGTGTCGTGGTTGCTGCTGCTGCCATGCGTCGTGTTGCAGTCGCTGCTGCCACTGTGCGTTGTGTCATGGCTGCCGCTGCCGCCGTGCATTGTGTCGTGGTCGCCGCTGCCACTGAGCATCATGTCATGGTCGCCGCTGCTGCTGTGTATCATGTCACAGTTGCCACTGCCGCCGTGCATGGTGTCACGGTTGCCGCTGCCACCGTGCATGGTGTCGCGGTCGCCGCTGCCACCGTGCATGGTGTCGCGGTCGCCGCTGCCACCGTGCATGGTGTCATGGTCACCGCTGCCGCTGAGCATCATGTCACGGTCACCGCTGCTGCTGTGCATCGTGTCACGGTTGCCACTGCCACCGTGCATGGTGTCACGGTCGCCGCTGCCACCGTGCATGGTGTCATGGTCACCGCTGCTGCCGTGCATGGTGTCACGGTCACCACTGATGCTGTGTGTCATGTTGCGGTTGCCGCTGCCGTTGTGCGTCGTGTCGTGGTCGCCGCTGCCACTGTGCGTCGTGTCGTGGTCACTGCTGCCGCTGTGCGTCATGTCGCGGTCGCCGCTGTTAAGGCACAGTCGTGTTGTGGTCGCCACTGGTGTACCTCATGTTGTGGCCATGGCTGTTGCCATGCGTCGTGTTGTGGTCGCCACTGCTGGCATACATCATTTTGCGGCCATGGCTGCTGCCATGCGTCGTGTCGTGGTTGGGGCTGCTGCTGTGCATCATGTCATGACCATGGCCGCTCCTATGCCATTGCAACGCAGTTGCCACTGCTACCATTGCCATCGTGTTGCAGTTGCCGGCGGTACTGTGTCTGAGTGAGTTTGGACCGCAGAGGCAAGCGTAGCCCTACTGTGTCATTTGATGCTTGGCTGGCCGGCATAGGTGTTGAGGCTAGGGCAGATGCATGAGAGGAGGGGGGGGCAGGAAAAGGAGAGGAGGAGAGCGAGTGAGCGTGAAGGCTTGAGCTCGACTTAGAGATTTTTGCCTCATAAGTCTGACTAAGCTTCCTTTTTTCGTATACCCTGCAGGATGTCCTTGTCTATGGTAAAGTACAGAGAATGGGAGTCGCCTTGATAGTGTAGTGGTTATGTTGCCTCAGTTTATGTAAGCCATACCTGAGGTATGCCGGAGGACGTCATGAGTTCGAATCACGCTCAACGCACAATGTAATGCAAATAATTTATGTGATAATTTATATGTGAAATAATTTATGTAAAAATCAAAATGCCTCTCCTGTAATTTATAAGTCTTAATTTGTCACGCTGGATATACCACGAGTAGATTACTATATTTGGACTTGCATGATGTGACATGAGTCAATGAAAATCAATGCAATTGTGACTGCAACTGAAGGATGCAGTCCAGTTAGGTTATAGTCTTTTTACAGTCCATGCAACTGGCTATCTCGCAATTATTTGATCAAATTTTAAGTTGATCGGGAATGCCTAACATTAGATTCTGTAAAATTTCCTCAAGTTTCCTCAAATTTTATGAGCAGCTCAAATGCATCAAATGAGTCAAATTATCGTAAATTTGAGTGGTTTGTACAAATTTGAGTTTTCCCATGTCCCCGATGCCATTAGCCTCATCTTGGTGCAAAAAGAATACTGAATGTGTTGAACAGTTAGACCTTTCAGAGGTATATGGATACAGCTGGATATGAATTACTGTCTTGTTCCAGTTTGATGCTCTTCAATTGATCTCTACGAGCACGAATAGCCTTAGCCAGCTGACTAGGATTATCACCGGTACATCCCAGCTTTTCCGATATCCCAAACTGAAGTCCGACACATGAGCTGCTCCAGCTCCAACTCCGTGTTTTGACATTGACGACCGATGCTTGGGCACAGAACAATAATTCTGGCCCTTTTTCTCGTCTGCGTGGCGGCCGAGTTCATCCAAAAACTGTCACCGCATCCGAGGACCAGTCTGGCGCTTCCTTGGTCTCATCAGTCTCTGTATTACAGTCCGCCCTCACTTACAGTACAAAGACGATCCACTTGGATTCTCGATCATGCCGTCTAGCCTGGTGGTACAGTCATACCTCAGCAGCTTTGTTCTCCTCAGGGCTAGCGCAATTGGCGCCGCTACGTCAAACAAGCGGACTTTCATATACGTGTCCTTCACAGGTGTGGACGGAGCTTGGGTGTCGTGGCTGCCGCGGGAAGTGGCAGGTGAGAGATCCCGAGTCCGTCGGGGCGGTTAGGTGAACGCGCAGGGAGCATATTACGCGCGACGTCAACGATGGAGCTGGTGCCAGTGCGGGTAGGTTTGGCGTTGGTGGTCGTAGTTGTACTGGCTGTTGTAGGTGAGTGATGGCTCTGGCGACGGGCGAGGTGGAGATGATGGGTTGTACAGCGATCAGGATTGGGAGGCCCGCCGCTGGGCTCGGAAAGGCCATTCGGAAGCGCCTGCTACGCTTTTGGACTGTCCCGCTTGTGACTTGGCTATATGTTACTCTTTCGTACGATCACTTTTCTCCTTTCTCCTTAGCCTCATTTACTCTACATTTCCATATGCCACCTGTCGATGTTCCCAGCAACCAAACGGCGACCTTGCGCGTGCCCGTGTGAGCCAACATCCATACCCATTGCCGACGAGTATTGCATATTCAAACCATGTATATAAGCTCCCGAAAGACTTCGAGTAGACAGAGAACAGACGAGAGAGCGCGAGAGCGCGAGCATCGTCTAATACCCCACTTCCCTCTCCTGGTGATAACGACGATACGATTGCGCCTACGGTATTGACTTGTTTCAGCCTAGGAGTTGCGCAGCGGCAGCTACTACCGGCTTGTGTGGGAAGTGGCACATGAGGGTCGAGAGATGCCAAGTCCGAGCATATTAGTATTGCGTGCGAGAACGACGATGGAGCTGGTGCCAGCCTGAGTGCCAGCGGGGTTGGCACTGGCGGTCGTAGGGTCATAGGACAGGTGAGGCGGGGGTAATGGTGGTACAGCGGGGAAGATGCGATAGTTCGTGGGGATCAGCACCCCACTCTCGTCCTCTCTACATAGATCAGAATTCCATTTCGAGTTTAAAGAGCAGAATACGCTCTTTGGACGTGGAAAAGGAATGAAACACAGGACAAGTAACGACTAATCAATAACCCGATCGATTCCGAATGTCCTCCGGGACATCACACTGTTCCACCGCGCACGCCATATACTCCCCTTGAACAGCAATCTTCTGCAGCAAGATAATGTTATCCCGTAGACGATGCGTACCCATGTACCAAAGGTGACTGAGGGTTAGATGGCTCCATATAAATATCAAAACACATCTGCATGTTGAAAGAAATAGAGAAGTTATGAGCTAAAGAAACACGACGACCAACTCACCACACGGCCGATTGACTAATCGGTTGCCTAATCGGGCGAAGACTGTGGCTGAGAGACGAAGTCGAGAACAAGTCGAGAATCACGCAGGAGGTAATAGAAGATCACGGAAGGGGCTACATCACATTCACTGCGGAAACGAGATTTTTTTCCATGCACTTTATGGTAGGATTATGTCATGTAATGACAGGTTTTTCCGAGGGATCTAGATTGTACATAATCTTATCATTCTGACCAGTAATGACCGCATACTGAAACTATAAAGACTGTCCGCTTACTGTATTCTCAAGAGTGTCCACAGGCTCTGCTTATGACAATGACAGCTAAGCAGACATGTCTTTAGACAATCATTAAACTCTGCTTTATAGTTGCCCAATGTACAATTACAGTAAGAAAATGATGTCATTAATGTGGGTTTAGAAAACCCAGAAAAAGTCTGGGATTGCCATATATCAACACGCTGCTGCGCCATCGCTGGCGACCTTTTCCCTCATCTTCCCCTGGGCCTTGCATTTGTGGCGAACTTACTGCTGGGTCAACAGTAATTCGCTAGGAGGGTTCTGGATGGACAGGGGACGTGGGTTGACAATACGGGTCGAGTGTCGGGACACAGGGGATTTCAGAGGGTACAGGAGAGGGCTTGGGCACTGAGCCGCTTAGTGCAAGGCAGTAAGGGGAGGAGATGATGGGAGTGTCACAAATGGACAGTCTGAGGACTGTCTGCTCATATTGGGAGTCCTTATATACACAGGGATGGTACTCTAGTAAGCGTTATTACTCTAGGGGCTATTCTTGGTCTGTCTTGTTGTTCCAATGGCATAATGCCATCTGTTCTGGGTCTGGATTGTCCAACAGGTTGGGGAGGAGTTATTCTGGGTGCTTGGGGTTGTGGCGCACTTCCTTGGGGGTTGTGGCCACTTTGCTTCTCAAGGTATTTTAGGATTGATGCAGATCTGTGGCTAGATCTGTACCTCTGGCAATCCCCTGTTCTGATCTTAGAGATATCTAGATTGTCTAGGGTCCTAGATGTGATCTGGGGATTCCCTTGGGGATTTCCCAAGGGGTTCTCTTTGGATCTATTTGTGTATGGCCTTGCTGGCGCTTTGGGGGTCTGGGGGGGGGTTGTGGGAGCATTGGGGTTGTTCCCCTTTGCTGGGTCATCCCATTTCATTGCAGGGAGGTCTCTGGACATTGTCCTGTCCATCCCCTTTGATTCCTGTGGTTCCGGAGGTCACTGTTCGTGACAGCATTAGCACTTGATAATACCTGGACACCATCAAAGTTCCCAAAGGCTTACATCAGAGGCCACTCCATCGTCAACTGTCCAGGAAAATTGGCCACATGAAGGTCATGCCCCGGGGCCGATGCACGAAACCCCCATGGCATTTGACATGATTAGAGAGCTGGGTTCATGATTAATATTTTACTCACTCCCTTGAAGACGCTGTAAGTGCAAAACTTCATGTCGATGCGCTGTAAGTTCATTTGGCAGAGTTGAGTCCCTAGGGGGTTGAGAGAGAAGTTGTCGAAGTTGAGGTGAGATGCAAGAGGCATCCGAACAAGGCCGAGAGCAAGACACGAGCAACAGGGAAGTAGAGGAGGAAAGGGAGGCAAGGCGAACACGAGTCGGCATGGCGATGTGGTAAAGCGTTTGAAGTCGAAGGTCGAAGGGCGAAAGAGGTGGAAAGGCAGGCAAAGGGGCTGATGAGATCGCGCAAGAAGGAGAGAGGATAAAAAAAGGGTGGTATATCACGTCTTGGAGTTGCTTGCTCTCTATGAGCATTCTGGAGGGCTTATATGCATCTTCGAGCATCTAGACAAATGATCTAAGTCAATATATGGTGACATGGCGATGTAAGCACGAGACTTCATGTCAACGCCCTTGTGAGTTCGATTGGCAGAGTTGAGTCCCGGGGTGGTAAGAGATAGAGGTGAGATATTGGAGCCGAGATTGAGAGAGTCGATATATGGATCGATAGACCCACGCAGTTGTCCAAGGTGCGAGTGTCGTCTGAGCGAGCCGAGTATGAGGACCCGAGCGAGAAAGAGAAGAGGAACAAGGAGCGAGGAGCGACACGACGCGGAATGCCAGTCGGCACGGCAGTGCGGTAAAGCGTTCGAGGTCGAAGTCGAGAGGTCGGAGAGGGCAGAGATCAGACGAGAATGCCGGCGAGATCGCACAGGAAAAGAGGAAAGGAAGAGGAGAAAAATGGGTATTGCGTACTATATTCTCCTTGCCCTCTGCGGGTGTTTTTGGAGCGCTGAAGTACAACTTCGAGGATCTAGACAAACGATCTAAGAGAATCTAAGAACATACCATACTGATTTGAGGTGACATGTGGGTAGTAAGTAATCATGGCACCAACTCTATGGGTATGGATGATGGCAAGGCAAAAGCATCGGCCAATGTAGGCACGCGGTGAGGCCGCTGTTGGTTGCCTGTGTCATCGTGTGGGCATTGTATGGTACTGTAGGGTAAAAGGACCTAACACGAGAAGGGAGAGAAATGGGTGCACAAAAGGGGAAACTGTCGAGAATGGGGGCATGAGCGGGACTGTCCAACACAGACAGCCATCAGGAATTTGGGGTATGGCGAGGTTTGGCGAGAGGGTGATTGACGTCGGCCAAGTAGGAGGTCCGATGGGGCTTCAAGCGATGAATAGGTCTTGGGTGCGCCGCAGTCAATTTTGGGGGGATGAGGAGGCGAATGAGGGCAAGAGTGACATCGGCCAAGTAGGAGGTCCAATGGGGCTTTGCAAGTGATGAATGGAATTCAGGTGCACGGATGGTTTCGAGGGAGTGAGGGCGAGGACGAGGGCGAGAGGAGAGTGTCTCACCTTACAGCACCATCTGCCAGCTCCTTTTGTCGATCTGTTGAACCCATGCCACTCTTTTTTCGAGAATATGATGATGAGATAAACACTGAAATGGGGCCATCCATAGGTTCCCCTCGACAAGATTGAGTCGCCGTCGCACTGCGTGGGTGAGGGCGTGCGGGTGCATGTACCCGTCACAGTGCCATCATGTGCGCGCTGCCCGCCACTGCTGCCCATTGTGGTACCGCCTGGCCCATTGGCTGCTGGGTGTGAGTGTGGGTGTGGGTGCATGTGCGCGTCGGGTCGCTGTTGCCCTGCATGCACACAGGACTGTGAGCATGAAGAAGTGAAAAAAAAAGACGCACTGGAAGTGTGGGCGTGGGCTGGTGTGCGCATCGCATCGCTGTCACCTTGCGTGCACGTGTGTCCGTGCGCATGTTGTCGCCACTATTCGGGGCCTATATGCGTCAGCCAATCTATGACCCTTCAGTCAACCCAGGGCAGCTTAACGTACAGGGGAGTGGGGCGGCCATAAGCAGACAATGAAAGGATTCCAAAAAAAAAACAGGGCAGTGTAAGTGCGAAGCGTCGTGTCAACGCGCTTGTGAGTTCGTTCGGTAGAGTCAAGCTCCGAGGGTGATAATTTGAGGTTGCCGAAGTCGGATCGGATGGGTCGGGCGTGGTTCAGCGGTCCATGTTGTTGCCTGAGATCCGATTGCCGTCTGGGAGATTCGAGAACGCAAGCGAGAGAGGGAAGAAAAGGGGAAGGGGAAAAGGACAGATTATCCCAAGATGAGATGACAGAGACGCGAGTCGGCACAGTGGTGTGGTAAGGCGTTCGAAGTCGTCTAGTCGAGAGAGGCGAAGTCGAGTAAAAGAGGGACGAGAGTCTTGAGGTCGCACGAAGAAAAGAGAGGAGAGAGAGGGGAATTAATTGGCAGAAAATCGCCTGCCTCAACACGAGGCTCTTCGAGGCTTTAAATACATGTCCGGTCATCTAAACATGATCTACGGAGGCGGCAAGGCATATGGTATCGTTCTGGGGTGACAAGTGGGTATGAAGTGTAAGCGACGCAGAGTGTATGCAATTTGTCGGCGAGGAATGTTGCCGCGTGGGCATGTCGAGCCTTCGGACATCAGCTGCTAGTGGTGTCGTATGGTAGCATAGGAAAAGGGAACTAAAATGAATAAAGGGAAATGATGGGCGTACGAATTGGCTATCTACAGATCTCCTAGTGCGAGTGGGACATCCCAGGGAGGGCGACGGCCACGAGTTTGGGGTTCCGACAGAGTGGGTCCTGGCGACGCTTGGATGTTAGTTCGATCAAAAGGTCTTGTCAGGGGCTTGGGCGATGTGGGTGTTCTTCGGCGTGCGGTCGTTTTTTGGGGTGAAGGGTGGGAGTCGAGAGTCGAGAGGAAGAGGTGGTGGGAGACGGAGGATAAGACGAACATGTGGTGAGGGCTGACAAATCGATGTGGTGATGTGTGAGGCGAGGGGCGATGGCAGATTAGATAGTCGGGCTCAGATCCGTGTGCGTGGGCGCTCCGGATTGCTCGTTCCGAGGTCAGCCATTGGCCTCACCTTACAGCAGCCCACCAGGTCATATCCACCAACTCTACGACATCGGAACAACTCTCCATATAACACGATTGGTGAATCAACTTCATGTCCTGCAATGCCTTGGGAACAATATGTAGGAGCCTGAGCAGATGTGCTCAGAGCTGAGCCAGTGGTAACTTCGTGTTGCTTCTCCGTTTCTTGCTTCCTCTGTAAATACTGACTGACATCCAGTTATACATAATGAGATATGTACCTTCAGGTCCAACAACTCTGGTGTAATGAGCTTGGGTTCTTCGTTGGTCTCTGGTTCTGTCTCATACAACCAGGCAGCAAGATCGGGAGGGAGGAGTTCACCAAAATCAACGGTGATGCCTTGGGAACGATATGTGGGAGCAGGGGAGGATGTGCTTGGAGCTGAGCTGGTGGTCACTTCTATGGTCTGGACTAGCAGTGAGTGCAAGGTGAAGAGACAACTTGAAAAGCTTACAACGGGACCAGGACGGGCCAGATAGAATGTAAAACGCATGTGTTGGTTGGGCTGAGGGGCTATGTCGATGTTGAATATGTTACTCAGTATCATGGAAACTGGCATGATGGATAATCATCACTAACAAACGCCTTAGAAAAAAAAAACTTACAAGATGTCCGATCGTGCTGGGCAGATGCTGAACAGATACAGAAAATAATACCAGAGGTAATCTGTGTCGGTTTAACGTGAGATTAACAGAGAAGATGAAAAATAAAGAGCGAGCGGGAAAACACGAGGTTTGGGAACAAGTATGGTGAAGCAGATGTCAGTTTTGTGTGAGAAAAGTTACAGGACGACGCCCCGAATATGCAGGCCAGGAATAAGGTCAGTTTAAGATAAATTTTCTTACAACTCTGCTTATCATGTCATTAGTTTACATTTTACGTTCGACTTTACTACAGAAAAAAATCTTGTTTCCACAGTGATTGATCGGCTCAGTACAGTATTTATACATTACAGCCCGTGGTACTTTACTAAGATAGTGAGACAGAGAAAACAAGAGACGAGGTGTGGGACAGTAAATATGCAATAAGCTACTGCTGCACCTTGAGACAATGATAATAACACGTCGCGCCTGACAATACCCTTCGGACTTTGCGTAGAGACCGGCCGAGGGAGTCGGGCATTGTATGGGGATCGTAATCTGAGCGAGTAATGGTGTTTTGGTGTGTTCCGAGGCATCCCATTGTGCAATTGCTGGGTTGGGCCTTCGTCACTTGCACTCGTGCTCCTGTGGCAATCTGGAAACTAGATAATGGCATGATAAGACAAAGCCGTGCCCCCACGAAGGGGGCGGGTCCCAAAAATTATTGTGGGAGCATCTGAGACGCATCCCGAGATCGAGACTGATCCACCACGAGGTGGGCTCGGATCTCCACGGCTGGCGGCCCGGACTCCGTTCCAGGGTGCTCCTCCGGGTCCACGATTTCCAACAAGAAAGCGGAACGAGAAGAATATCGATGAAAAACGTGAATCTGTGGTTATTACCACGCGAGGTGGTTACAATTCGCCGTTAAAACAAGTCGCCTGGGCAAGGTTGTCGGGGTGACGGTGACGGTTGTTACGTAACCTGGCGAGGAGACATGTCCAACGTCGATATCCACTTGCTCTAGGGTAACATTCAGTAAACAAACAAAATTCCCCACGATAAATCATCACTCACCTCTACGTATGGGCAACATGGGCTGTTCCGGATTGGTTGTCCCTGATCCGGCATTTCCTTGCTGGCTGTTTTGCCCTGAGCCAGCGTTTGTGCTAGAGCCAAAAGCGGGTGACGCTGGTCCACCACTGGCACCCCCCACGCCGCCAGCGCCGCCATTACCCCCGTGGAACGTTATGTAGGTTGTCATGATGGTTTTTGTTGAGAAGTAAACGTCCTCAGGGGTGGAAGAGTGGGATTCAGAGCTCGTGCGGACTGAGCTGGGCAGCACGGAAAGGAAGTGCGGTGAGTTATATGCAATGTCTACACGTGGGTTTGACCGAGGTTTTGGGGCCATTCAGCCTGATCCCCACGCCCTAGTATGGTAGACACGAACCTGGCTCAACGCCCCTGAGGCGATATCTGCGCCATCATCAACATCAATAACACCCTGACTTCCTCCTCTTCCCGAGTCATTCCAAAGCCCCTGTGTCGCAAGGTGGTGGACAACAACGTTGCTAACAACACCACGGCCTCCTAAACTCACAGCTGCCCAATCCACTATCTCGGAAGCGCTGCACGCTACTATCTCGGCTTCCAGGGATCCTCAAAATCCCCTATGAACGCTCCGTGCAGTGAACGCTCCCCGAATCCGGGCCAACATCAATGCCCACTCGGGTTATCAACGTACACTACTGTAGTCCCGTGCCAGCGCCATGCTTCCTTCCTCTAGGGCCGGAAATCCCGTCACGTGAATCGTGCCTCCTACATGGGCACAAAATTTTGCGCGCTTAGGCACCACTGTACTAGTAATTGGTCGCGCGCCATTTCTTTCCTCGTTCAAGCTAGAGTTGCCGACGAGCGACAAGGTTCTCGCTGTCCTATGCGTACCTCTGTCCTCCTTAATCGACCATTTACCGGAGTTAGCCAGACAGAGATCTGTGTGTGCAGGGTCTTGTGATTCTGATTGGAATATTCCTCATCTCCTGGCCCCCTGGTACCCTTAGCTATCTTCGCAACGTTGGCCTAGCCTTGAAAACGCCCTATTTGACGCACCGGAGCGCCTGCGATAATCTCTTGATGTTATCTCTTTTCAATTTATCTCTCGCACATTTCCTATTTCACCCATCCTCGGTGCTTTCGGTTTAATGCAACATTTCTATTTTTCACCTATATGAACCTTCCTGTAACTACGGGGATACACAGAGCGAGAGAGAAGAATGTGGTCCCCTTTTACTCCTCCTTCCCCCCAATCATTCTCATTGACGCTATCGATTATCATAATTCTAACAGAGGTGTGGTATCCGCTCATTACCATGGCTCTACGTCGCTACCCGCGATCCAACCGGGAACGCTGTATTCCATGGTCAAATTTGCAGGGTTGCGCGATCGCGTCACCTCGAACTTTGAGCGCAGTGATCTCAATGGATGGGCTCATGGACACTACAGTAGCCCCATAACGGCATTCATCGAGAATGCGATAGGGCATTAATTATTCCTTCGTGGGCCGCTGGTGGTGCTCTCATGGTCCTTGGCACACTCATGATGCGGAACGCATGAGAGGTCAGCTGGGCTTAAGTTAGTACATTGGAGATGCCATCCCGGCGGTCCCCACTGTCATGTAACCTACGAGTTGTCCGGCCTGTGTGCAAAGTCTAAAGAGGAAACAGCAGATTTTGAAATGGGTCTGTTCTGGATGTACACCACTATCCCTTCCCAATAGACATGTGTTTTTCCAATTCATTCTAACTATCATGGTGTCCCTTGTACCAGGAGATATGCATACTGTATGGTGTAAAGGCAACTCAGTCAGGCATGCCAGTTTTCCCTAGATACATTTTCTGGCGTTTTTTACTCGTCAGCGGGTTCCGATCTCCGCAACTGAAGTAGGCAGTTACTGTACTTCGCGCTTTTTTTTATCACCGCGCTTCAACAGAAACACACTAGGAAACCTGCCACTTACTTCTTTGGACATGTGCGAGTCGAAAAGTCGAAAAAGAACCTAGAACTCACAAAAATTTAATTCACAAATTCATTTTCAAGAGGAGAGAAGTAGAATCAAACCCACTTTTCTTTTCAAAAAAGTCGAAAAGTGAAAAAGCTAGTGGATATTTTCCTGATACATGCTGGGCAGTGGGGAAAATGAAGCGAGTATGAGGCCGATCATGATAGTGCCACCCCAAAACACCTCACAACCAGGCCTTCCGAAAGAATGGGTCATTTCGTGCTGACTGTGATAGTGATACGAGCATGCGCGCACAAGTATTGTACTGTGTTAGCACAAACGTCAGAGCGTAGGTTTGCATTACAAGTAGGCGAGTAGTGATCGTGATGATCTAGCTCGTAATCCCAGCAATATTAGTGTAGACTGAACGAGAATATACTGAAACGGTTTGAAAGATATCATGTTTCACATACTCCATCCGTCGCACCACCGTGACATTTCACTTCAAAACAAACTGCACACTGGCAGGGTCTACTTGTATAGTATAGATAAATATACATCTAGTTAATCGATCAATTCTTCCCAGTTGTAGTCGTCGTAGCAACGGCAGCAGCAGGAGGCTGAGTCCGCTTCCGACGGTAATGCAAGACGACCTCCCCAGCCTGCCGCCAGACGTACTGCCGCACGACTGCAAGCGTCACATTGGGCGACAGCACCGTATCGTTGCACACGATATCCCACACGTCCTCCGGCCGTGCAACGGAATGCGATCGGCCGCGCTGTTGTTGTTGTTGTTCCTGCTGGGAGGCTGCCTGAGCAGTGCCATCCGCGTGAGTAGTTGCGTGGGACGAATGGGACGACGGCCGGGAAGGTGGAGGTGGTGGCGTTCCCGGACCCGACGTGCCGAACCCTAAAGTCTCCATTCTTTCTTGCACCTATACAAATACCATCAAATTTTAATATCGAGCCAAGCGAGGTAATTTAGTAGACGGCCAGAAACGACGACTCACATGAGCAGCGAGTTTCCGAACGCGCAAGAACCGGCTCGCAGACAATTTTGTCTGGTTACTGCCACACGACACGATCAGCAAACCTCGGAACCGTACGATGGCCTCATTCACAGTCGTCTACGAGACACTCACGGATTGACGAGCTCCGGGAGCGTATCCTCCCCCGGCAACAGCGCAAACTGAATCTTGACGATAGCGACCTGCGGCGCACGCGCAAGCAGCAAATACTCCAGTAGCCACACGGGCATCACGTCCTCCAGCGCGGCCACGTCCACTGCGCTCCCCGCGCTCGCGACAGTCCCGCGATACACGGTCGCCCACCCGTGCGCGCGCTCCTCCGCAACGAGCAGCGGAGTGTCCTGCGCGAGAGGGAGAGTAGGGCCGTCTGCCGCGGTCGGCGGGCTGAGCATGCCGCTGGCGAGCACGACCTGAGCAGCTGTGCGCTGCTTCGTCGGGGTTTCTTGCGGCGTCTGTTTACAGCAATCACAAACGATTATTATAATTATCCGATATATAAGTTGTCAACGCCGACGAAAGGAGAAATGAAAAAGGACACACTTGAGTGCTAGACGACGCGGCAGTACCAGCAGCGGGAGCAGTGGGCGTCGCTGCCGTCGCTGGTGCGGACGGGCGCGTCGAAGGGACAGGTGTCCCAGGCGCGTTCTCATTCTGGGTGCGTTTCGTCGTCCTTCCGAGTCCACGTAACTTGCCGATCAACCCGCCTCCGGGAGTGCCAGGGGTCGCCAGCCCATTTCCGCTCCCTGCGCCCGTACCTGTACTAGTACCCGCCGCTGCAGTCGCGCCCGTGCTCGTGCTGGGCCCACTCTCATCCGGCGTAGTCGGCACGGGTGCGGGCGCGGACGCAGCTCCAGCACCGCCGCTCGACATTGACGGCCGACGCGTAGGCACAGAAAAATAATCCTGGCTCTTTTGCGCTTGCATAGCTGCTGTCGTCACTGGCACCTCCGTCTGAGAGCGTTGATGAGCAGAACTCGAAGCTGAACTAGCGCCGCCCTGAACTGGTTGTTGTGGAGGGTGTTGATGATGATGTTGGGAGTGGGCCTGCGTCGTAGACGTAGACTCATCGCCACCTCCGGCCTGGGCAGGGGCCACCAGACTTGGGGAGAGCTGCGTGTGAGTATGCGTAGAGGGTAGTGGCGCGTGAGAGATGCCGAGTCCGACGGGGCGATTTGGCGGATGTGCAGGGAGCATATTGCGCGCGACGATGACGACGGAACTAGTACCAGTGCCAGTGCCAGTGACGTTGCTGCTCGCCGTCGTAGTCGCACTGGGCGTTGTCGGTGATGGCTCTTGAGACGGGTGGGGTAGAGGCGATGATGGTACAGCGGGAAGGATGCCAATAATCTGCGGGGACGAGCTGCGCAAGAGCCGCGCATGTGCCTGTTCTTCTTCGCGGATGAACCCCTGGAAGAGGTTCCGGAGGATCCATTTGCCCAAGTTGACTGCGAGAACATGTACATATCACCGTCAATAGCCATAGCCCAAAGAAAGAAACGTACCTCGCACGTCCTCCGGGCTCATACCAGCACCAGCCGGCGGCACACGATCAGACGGAAGACCGAGCTCGTCCCCATACAGCTCCGCATCAAAGGCGTGCTCATCAACGTTCACATTCAACACCCCCATGCACGTGTCAACAGAGGACCACGGCACGACGAACGCCTCGCCATCAATACGCTCGCGCACAATATCCAGTGCCTCGCGTGGGCTACAAACACTCGCCTCCTCCGCAGGCTCGTGATGACTCGCACTACCACCTCCACTCAGCCCACCACCGTCGCTCTTATTGCCGCCACGACTGCTGTTGCTGCCGCTGTTAGCAGTGTTATGAGCATTCGAAGCGAGAAGCACGTCCTCCTTCGCAAACTGTCCAACGCACGCCGCCCTCACAACATCCCAAACTGCGACTGTGCCCGCGGTGTCGACCGTAAGCGCATGCACGCGATTGCTCAGCAGCGCCGCGCGCACGAGGCCGGTCCCGCCGACGAGCACAAAGTCCGGCACGTGCGCGAACGGCTGCGCGTCGGCGAGCACCTCGCGCGATTCGAACGCCGCCCGGTGTGGACCGACACTGCTCCCTATCCCTCCAGAAATGCCGCCCCCGCCGCCGTTGCCCGGCTTCCCCGAGCCCAGCCCACTGGCGGAGGCAGACGGGCCGAACTCGCTCTGCGCGGGACTGACCGGCCGACCCGTGACGGGCGGTGAATGTGTAGGCGAAGGGGGGGACGGGAAGATGCCGCGTAGCGGCGGCGTACGCAGCATCAATGGGCGCGGAGCCACCGACATGAGTGACGCTGCGGAGTAGAGCGTCGCGACGTCTGCATCGGCGCCGGCGCCGCGCCCGCGATAGACAGGCGAGAAAGGTGTGAATGGGTCGCCGAGCGGCGACGTGAGGTGCACGAGGCAATCATACGGCAGGCCGAACCAGGTAGACTCCCCCACCTCCATCACCTCGTCCAGTGGTATGGTCATAGGTGGTTCCAATGTGGGCGGAGACGTAGTACTCATCGAACTTGCATGTCGAGGCGCTCGATGGTGAGGTGGAGATGGCGGGAGGTCGAGCGTGATCGAACGTGGGCGCAAATCTGTACTGCGTGATGGGCGTAGCCGTGACACCGTGCGCGATACCACCGTAGAGGCTAGTGACTCGACCGGCGCCGCTGCCCGGACAGCCCTGCGAGAGGGTGCTCGCCAGCGCCGCAGACTCGAGCTTCCGCTCGCCGTCCAGACAAGCGTGTCATCTAGAGCGATGAGCTTAGTCACGCCTTCAACTGGTGGCCCAACGTCCTGACAGACGAGCGCGCATTCTGCCTCTGACATTTGTGCGCAGCCCTCAACGTCAACCCTCGCGACAAACCCTGACTTGTCGCCCGAGTAGAATATCTCAAGAGAGGGATGCGAGGAATGGAGGGCCCAGACAGAGTCAGTATGATGCGTAAACGTGTGCAAGCAACGCTGAGAGGTGAGAGACCAGAGCTTGATCGAGGCTGTCATGTCATAAGCGAGATACTCGTTTACAGAGCGAAGACGACTTGCCATCAGCAGAGGCGGTGAGCAGCTAAGTGAAGTGAATGAGAGTATGAAGTGGGAGACGGTGTGTGTGACGCACGCATCTTGAATCCTCCGATACAAGGATCGCCCGAATATTGTCAGTGTGTCCAACGAGTTTCCCGATGCGCTTGCCTGCGCGAGGGTCCCACATACGGATCACACGCTCCGGACCTCCCGAGACAATCATGTGCCCTTGCGGGTCAACGGCCAGCGCATATATCGATCCCTTGCCCCAGGACGTGTCCGGAGGTGTCAGTGTCATGACAGGATGGGCCATTGATGACTGCGAAGCACGGGAAAGATCCCAGACCTTGACCGTGCGGTCAAACGAGCCAGATGCGACCCAGCCTTGCTCACGACTGCAATGAAAGAGGTGAATATAGAGCGCGAAGATTTGAACTTGAACATTACCTGTAGGCGAGACATCGGACGTAGTCGGTGTGTGCACCGACGGTGACCGGGTCAGATAACGGTGACGCGTGGGGACTCCAGGCCTTGACAGTACCGTCAGAGGAAGCCGACACAACTGCTCAACATACGTCAGTAACGAATTAGGGAACACGACCGGTAGAGGGTGATACAGACGCATCTGGTTCTGATTGCATAACAAGATGTCGTTTACCCAGTCTGAGTGTATCTGCGCGGCTTGACGGAACGTGGAAGGCTAAGAAATTAACTGCCAGTGGTTGAGAGGGTAAATCAAAGAGACACACTTGGCCTGGACGGAAAGCATCTGGATCCGGTTCCCACTGATGCTCCAGCGGGATCGTACCGCGCGTGGCGCTACTAAGTGCGCGCCGCCTACCGCTGCCTTTGACCTCACCAAGGATATCACCATCGCTGCGCATTTCCTCGGCCTCGTCAGGAGGATCATCGGTAACAGGGTCGACCCAGCCAGTAACCAGTTCCCATTGGTTACTGCTGTGACGCGGAACATCATCACGACGAACGGACTTTCTCATGGGGATGTGGAGGTCCCATGCTATGACGAGGCCGTCACGACCGCCTGTGTATAGGATACCCTCGGGGGATGGGCGACCGACGAGTTGAGTGGTAGTGTCGAGTGCAAGAGCGGAGACGCTCAAGCGGTGGCGGGGTACATTGTCTTGGTGGGGTTGAAAGGTAGGCTTAGGATGTTGGACGGTGCTGGAGAGTAAGATCGGGTTGACCGAGCCCTTTCTATCAAAACCAGGCGGGGGCAGCCATAGCAGAGGAATGGTGTTTGTAGATGGAGGAAACGGGATGCCATATGAGACACGGCGACGAGGCGGCAAAGGCGCCATGAGCCCCTTCAGCCTGCGATCGCCGAAATACTCAAACTCAACGGCTCATCCGGTCCGGCATCACGTGCCCTTGTGTTGGCCCACGCCGGAGCGGGAGCCGGGCCTGCTTCTACAATGACTACTGTACGCCGAATGAAAGTGGCAAATGGGTACACTGGGCACTCCCAAATTTATTGGAAAGCTAGTATGTAGGCTTAGGAGGGTGACGAAACACCCAGAATGAGCTGCCCTGAGACGTCGCACCCTTTGGCGCGTACATCCGAGTCGACGACGCCGGCAAATGCCAACCGCCGCTGCTACGGCCGCGCTCATTGCGGCGTCGACTAGCACTCAGGTGTGTCCCTCCCACCTTCACGTTCCCTTTTCGGTGCGTTGACCACTTCTATGGGATGATTGATCGTTGTGGTGGCTGTAAACAGACGCCGCAGCGCACAGCAGCTCAGGTCATGCTCGCCAGTGGCATACTCAGCCCGCCGGCTGCGGGCCCATGTGTCGCAAGCGCGGGGACTGCAGCAGACGGGGCGGCGCTGGAGGACGCGACACCCGTGTGGCTGCTGGAGTATTTGCCGCTTGCACGTGCGCCGCAGGTCGCAGACGTCAATATTCAGTTCGCGCTGTTGCCTGGGAAGGATAAGCTCCCGAACTCGTCAATCCATGAGTGTCTGGTAGACTATCGTCCAATTCTGGGGTGCTGATCGGCGTGCCGTGTGGCAATAACCGGACAAAATTGTCTACGAACCGGTTCCTGCGCGTCTGTAAACTCACTGCTCGTGTGACTTATCGTTTCGGGACGTCTACCAACCTCACCTGATATTGGATTTGATGGTATGACTAGGTGCAAGAAAGAATAGAGTATTTAAGGTTCGGCACGTCGGTGCCGCAAACGCCAGCTCCACCTCCCTTGCCAGTTTCCGGTGAGTGTCATTTGCAATGCAAACATAGGTTGTGACGTCCGTACCATCATGGTAAAATATTTGCACACGCATGCAAATATTCGCACGAAATGACCCACGCATTTGGGAGTAATCGTGCTACTGGTTGGCCTGGCCTCAGGTGACCTGGTAAACGCCGCAGTAACACCATTCATTAGGAGAACTCCGAGCCTCTTTTTCTTTTCACTACTCTGCCCAGCGTGTTTCTCTTCAAACCCAGCGACAGCCGCGTGTAATCGGTGCATCTATTCTCGAAACACAGGATTATTCCTGTACAAACCTAGTTTATAGGCAGCAAATTAGTGGCACTAGATCAGCTCAGCTTCTTGAGACCTTATCTAGTGCCATTGATTGGCCGTCTGATGTGATACTGCACACTCAATTCAGTTGTGGTAATCAATATCCGTACGTGAAAACCGTAAGAAAACACGACGGAAATTTTATCCAAGGTCTGGCCGATTTGCCCTTGTACCAACAACCTGCTCACTGGCAACACTGAAAACCCGTAGACTCTCCAATATGAACCCAGAGCATCCCGGCACTTATTAAGCTCTGGCGAGATCTTCTAGATACAAACATTGATTCTTTCCCTCGTTATAATAACAAATTGGACGTCACCGCGAGGTGATGTGATGTGCACTGAAGAAAGTGAGGGAGTAGAACTTTCAAGGAACGCACTGCAAGACGAGCGTGGCCCAAACAGCGTCAAGCCAGCCCCGAACGAAGAGTCCTGGGTGAACGATAACATCAAGGAAATGTGACGGTGAGGTCTCAAAACTTTCAAGCTTTCGGAAGGTCAGCGACATCCATTGCGCGGCTGCCTGGATGCTTTTCTGAAGACACGGATTCCTCATAGGGGCAACATCGACGCTTTCAGACACGTGTGGATATGTGTCGAACCTTGGGGGCGAAAACGGCCGACCAGTGACATAACCATCTCCTGCGAGGGACACGATGATAGTTAGAATGGGATCAGAAAAGCATACGCACAGTGAGAAGGTAGACGGGATAGTGCCGCCAAGTGGAACAGCCAACACTTGAGCATTATCAAAGTTTGGTGGCGTGAAGCGATCACAGGAAGGAACCTTTGTATCCCGTCAAGTAAGTTTCCACAGTGTGGGCATCAGATGATAGTGTGGAACGCTGGGAAGGCGTCCCCAACGTTGCTTTCCATCTTCTGGAATTCCCGGTACCTCCTGTGAAAGGCGTGCGATAAGAGTTACGCAACAGAAATCCGTGGAATTCTCGATGAATGCTGTTACGGGACTCGTGTACATGAGCGCGCCCATCGAGACCGAGAACGCGTCTACGCAACATGCAACAGTGCTGGGCTCAAGATCAAGTGGACGGGGTCGCCCATCCCGGCAAATTTGACCTTGGAATACGAACGTCCCGGTTGTTTTGAGAATATCATCGTAGTAGAGCATGGTGATGAGCGACTCGGATTACCACACCTTGCCGTTCGTATAGTGATAATCGATGGCGCGCTTGATTGGGTGGAAGGTTACGACCTTTTTTGATAAAGTCAAATGCCGTGTCGCCAGCGTCTAGTGTGCGGGAAGGCAGTAAAAGAGGTACAGTATCACGCGTCCAGCGTGAACCCTACACGAGGCACGCACGAAGCAGTTAAACCCCTGACGCCACATTGCGTGCCCATACCTGGCCTGATAGCCGAAAATCTTCCAGAAGCGCCTTATTCGAGGTTAGGAGACGATGTTCGGCAACTTCAGATCCCTGGAGAGTTTGAAACAACGCCCAAAATCAGTCACGGAACTTTCCATTTGATGTTCATCAGCATGTTTGCATAAAACGTTTTTTCGCTCATACCAGCGAGCTCGACCGAGGAAAAAATGTAAAAAAAGGTAATAAAAAAAAGTCAAAAAGGAACCTAGAATCCAAAAAAATTTGTTGGCAAAATAATTTTCAGGAGGAGAGAGGTACAATAAGCCCTCTTTTTTTCACAAAAGTTCATAGGTCAAAAAGTTTTTGCCAATTTTCCTAATCCTTGGCCCGGATTTGGAGAGGATTCATAGGGGTGGGGGGAGGGGGAGAGCACGTGCCAGTGTCACGTAGACGTATATAACTCACCCGTCCTTACACGGGCTCTAAATCGTGGTGTCCCATTCCTGAGGACGTCTACTCCTTGACGACAACCGTCATGTCACGGCCACAGTCACCGCCATCCTTTACATTCCATCTCAACGCTACCGGTGGCGGTGGCGGCGGTGGGTCGAGTCCGAGTCTTGGCTCCGGTGCCAGTGGTTCAGGACAAAATAACGACCAAGTGACCGGAAGTGGGACAACCAATCCGGGACAACATTCTACACGTAGAGGTGGGTCATTGATGATTTATCGTGTGAAATCTTTTGTTTAATGTTGGGGATAGACCAAGTGAATATCGAGGTTGCCAGGGGACGAAACTACGATGTGAAAACAGGTCACATCACGGTTATCCCCACAACACGCATTCCCAGGCGACTTACCTTAACGTCGAATTCTTATCTTTATCACAATGACGGCGACAAGAACCGTTATACGTTTCTGATCGACGTTCTCCTCGTCCCTCATTCTTTCAACATGGAAACGTGTTTCGATCTTTATCGGGCTCAATTTGTCCCGCAATCAGATTCTTCTTGGTGCATGGGTTCTCGTAGTCCACGGAACAACATTATCTTACTGCGGAGGATTTCTGTTCGAGGGGACTATTCGACGATCAAAGCGAAACAATGGGATGTCCCGGATGACATTCGGAATAGGAAGGAGGATTATCAATTAGTCGTTACCTGTCCTGTGTTACAGATCCCTGATTTGAGTGCGACTTCTACATTTGGTTTGTTGTTACAATTAGAAATGGAATTTTGATCTGACCCTTAGCTCCGCCTCAACCGTCCCTTCCCAACTATAATCAGTGCGACTACCATTGTCAAAGCCAACGCCACCAGCGCTGGAACCAGGTTCGTCGTCCAAGTTGTCATCGCAGTCCATGTACCCCCTGCACGTTTGCCTATCTGCCCCGTCAGACCTGGTGTCTCTCATGCACCACTCCCCCACGCGGATGCGCGGCTCTTTGTGGGCCTAGTGGCTACCGCTGCGCAGCCCTAGGCAGAGACGAGTCAACAATCCAGGCACATCATCGTCATGGTGCCCACGCGCCGGCCGTCAATATTGAGCGGCGGAGCTGGACAGACGGCCCTGCTCTCCCGCTCGTGAAGGATATCCGCTACTCGTCGCAGAAGAGCGCGCGCACGGGTGGATGATCAGGTACTGGGGCACCGTCGCATGCGTGGGGAGTGCGGCGGATGTGGCGACACTGGAGGACACGATGCCCCCGTGTGGCTGCTGGAGCATTTGCTGCTTGGACGAGCGCCGCAGGTGGCCGTCGTCAAGATTCAGTTCACATCCTTACCTGGGGAGGACACACTCCCGGAACTCGTTAATCCATGAGTGGTAGACTAAGTATGGCCCATCATCCATCCTGAATTGCTGATTGCGTGGTAATAACGCTTTGGTCAAAACGGCAGAAGCGGAAACACGTAACTCCGTCCGCTCGTGCCCATCCTCCAGTAAAAAAAAAACTTGAAGACGAGCAATGGTCATGTATCTGCAAAGACGAGAGGCAGGGCCGGCGCGACCGACGAGGACAGAGGTGAGTGCGGATCTCAGGCCTTGGACGACATATCATGGACCTGAGGGCGGATGAGGTAAAACCATGTAGCCTGTTCAGGACATCGCCGATTCTGGTTCCGCTCATAAACGCTCTCAGACGGAGATGCCCGCGACGACGGCCACGGCGACAGCATCTACGCAAGCGCGGAAGGGCAATGGTCATTTTTCAATGGCCACGCGTCGGCCGTCAATGTCAAGCGGCGGAGCTGGAGCTTGAGCCGGAGCGGCTCACGCTTCTGTTCCTGCCCGCGCGACTGTACCGACTACGCCGAACTAGAGTGGGCTAAGCTTGGGCACGGGAATGGTACGAACACGGGTACTAGGGCTACCGTAGGAAGGGAAAATGGGCTGGCGACGCCTAGCACTCCCGGAGGCGGGTTAATCGGCAAGTACGTGGGCATGGGAGGGCGACGAAGTGCGCACAGAATGAGAGCGTACCTGGGATGCCGCTCTCTTTGGCATGTACACCCGCGCTGACGATTCCGGCGACCGCTGCAGTTGCTGCTACTGATGCTAAGTTGTTGTTCAGCACGCCGGGCCGGGGAACACCGCAAACACCGACCTCCATCTTCGCAGAACCACTGGCAGTCGTCCCAGTGGGCCGCGGGGGCCCAAGCAGCCTTCCCCGCAGGACGAACAACAACAACAAAAGCTCAACCGAACGCATCCGCTTCTACTGCCGGAGGAGCAGTGGGAGATCGTGTGCAACGATACGTTGCTGCTGCCCAACATGACACTCGCGGTCGTGCCGCGGCAGGTCCGGCGGCAGTCTGGAGAGGTCGTGTCACATTGAAGGTCTTCACGTACAGTCGTAGAGCTTTCAAGGCGCGCTTTGTCAAATATCTGAGTTGTATTTAAGCCCTAGCTATTATCATGCGCGTCCGCAGCAGAGAAAAGAGTGAATCACCATCAATATTTAACATTTCCTCCCTCGTCGGTTCATCAAGAATAGATGGTATTTCCACCCATAATATCACGACGTCGGGACAGGGGGACTCGTAGAGCGGGATAGAAGCGCAAATGTAGATGTGGTGGTGGTTGGGATCCGAGTCATCGGCGCCTTGATTGCGGGCCAAGTTGTGGACCTTTTCTCTGCCGAATTCAATCCTCTTCTTCACCTCTCACGACCTACCAACTCACCATGGGAAGGAATAGTAAGTAAGTTTGCAGCCCCTGTCGTCCAGCCTCATAACGCGCTCCATAGACGCAAAAAAGCTGGCGGTCCCCCTTAAATCAAGTATGCCATTAACCATCGATAACTTCGTGCGGTCGAATCTCTTTCAGCTAACGCTGCCCATCCAAACAGAGCTGAAAAAAGACCCAGGTGTACCGCGCCTACCAAGTCTCAAGGTTCGTAGCGCGGAAAAGCAACGCAGACGCTCTGTACGTTCGCCGCTTCTCCACCTACTATTCGTTAACACCCACGCACTGTGCCACACCGCGCTCGTTGCGCACCCCTCACCTCAGTCTCCTCCACAGCCACCACCTCATGAAGACGTAACGATGGCGTCCGAGCCCACACTCTCTTCGCTCGCCCAGCTCGCGGCATCTGTATCGGCAGATGATTGCATGCCTGCGCCGTCCGAGTCCTCGGCACCCGCAGCTGCCAACAAGACGAAGGAGCAGCTGCGGGGGCACTACATCCGCATGCTACACAAAGTCGTCGATGAGGCTGACGTCGTCCTCCTCGTACTCGATGCGCGCGACCCAGCCGGGTGTCGCAGCCGGCTGGTAGAAGAGGAGGTTCGCAGGCGCGAAGCAGAAGGCAAGCGTCTCGTGTTTGTGCTCAACAAGATCGGTGCGTGCGTTTTCTCGACCCATTCTCGCCTCTTCGGCTATCGACAATTAAACGGGACGCGATTGTGGATCTTTTATGTTATTGTAGACTTGGTGCCACGAGAGAATGCGCAGGCGTGGCTCAGGTACCTCCGCCACACGACCCCGACCCTCCCTTTCCGTTCTGCGGGCTCCCATCAACGCACAAATCTCGCCTCCGGCACAGCGCCAGCGCTGATCCGGCTCCTTAAGGCGTACAAACCGAGCGCCGCGCAGAGCGTCACTATCGGCGTCGTCGGCTTCCCCAACGTCGGGAAGAGCAGTCTGATCAACACCCTCAAGCGGGCCAAGGTGCGTCGTTACCCCGCAGGAGTCCCCATTTAATGACGCGTGCGCCCCGATGAAAAGGTCTGTGCAGTGGCAGCGCAGCCCGGACACACAAAGGAGCTGCAATCCGTTCAGCTCGAGCGTGGCTTGCGGATCGTCGACTCGCCAGGCGTCATCTTTGACGACGATGACAAGATCCAGGGCCAGATAGAGTCGTCGGTGCTCCTGCGCAACGTCATAAAACCCGAAGACGTAGATGACCCAATCTCCGTTGGTGGGTGTGCTCTTCTCTTCTCTCTATGCGGCCTCCAACACAGAACTCCCACCAGTCGAGGACATCCTTACACGGACTCAAACCGAAAAACTGATGAAGATATATGACCTTCCCTCGTTCTCTTCGACGCTCGAGTTTCTGACTATGCTTGCGCTGAACACGGGACGCCTCTTGAAAGTCAGTCCTGTCAATCCTCTCTTTTCCGTCATCAAAGCTGAAAAAAAAAATACTTTCATACTTTATTTCAGGGCGGCACTCCCGACCTTCTCTCCACGGCGCGTCAAGTCCTCATCGACTGGAACCACCAAAAGATCCCGTTCTTCTCCGAACCGCCAGCGCTGCACGCCGCGCATATACCATCGACGATCCCCGGGAGCGGAGGGCAAATTGCGCCGGGCGCCGAGACGACAGGCCAGGCACAGATCGTGAACGCCCTCAGCGCGCCGTTCGTTCTGGAGGGCCTGTTCGGCGAGGCAGATGCAGAAGCAATGATGCCCGTGGACGTCGAGCCGGATTCGGAGCTCGGCGCTGCTGACAGCGTCGGTATGGACGTTGAGGACGACGCGGGCGGAGGGATGATCGTCGACGGTGACGGCGGCGACATCGACGATAACAAGAACACACCGTGCGTATGCCATTTACCCCCCAGTGTGAAGCATCAAAGTGTTTATGGTACAGGTGGACTGCGACGCCATTGTCCCTCACATGTCTACGTAAAATTTCAAATTGATGGAACACAGATCGAGCACGTCGCTTCGCAAACGCAAACGCGCTCGCTCGTTGAGCGCAGGGGACATCCGGAGCTCAGAAGACCCTTTGGTGGGACACAACGAGCCGGGTAGAGTGGAGACCGAGTTTGGCCTCGGGCGCCCGCCGAAGAGGCTGCGCCGGATTGCCGTGCGCAGTGCGTCGCTTCCGACCGCAGCCATCGCGGTGAAGAGCCGGCGCGCTGAGCGGCTCGCGCGGCGGAAGCGTGAGCGGGCTCTGCCCCGGGTTGCGGGCGGCGTCGTGCCAGTGGGTGGGATGCAAGTTGACGGCTAACACCCTAAAGGCTTTACTATACTAGGCGAACGAGGGCGCTGGGATCCATACTCTGATGCGGTATCTCTGTTGGCTTTGTGACGATAGGAACTAGAACTACCCAATCATCCTTGCATATCAAATCAATGCATATATATGTTATCACAGCGCTGAGTCTGCCTTCCCCTAGGGCAGAGAAAAAATACATTTGATGAGTTGAGTCTGAGGCTGCTCTCAATCGAGAAAACATCATGACAGCAGGTGATGACGAGGCGTGCCCATTATGAGGCCAGGATGATTGTACAGTAAGCAGGGACTTGAGCGGATGAACGTACGCAGTAGATGGGACGACGGGAACGTAATAGGGGCTTCAAGATCGTTTTGGACGGTGATCAGTGAGAAGTCGAACTGCAGTCAACGAGATGACGTGTTTGATGGGAGGGGAGGGGATGATATATTCCTTAGAGGATGAGATACCTGTTGGTGTCGATATATGGAGGCGTCAGTGCGAGGCAAAGGAAAAATCCTGTAGACGCGCATGAAAACGTGGAATACAGAAGTGGCCGAAGATGTGAGAGATCGTGCGATCGGTCAAAAGAGGGAAGAGGAAGAGTGGGGCGGACATGTCCGTGCGGCCCTGCACGGTGGACACGGCATGCACTAACGTGGCCATTCCATGGCCTGCAACTTCTACTACAGTAGACGTCATGCAGGCGATGCTGCAACGATACCGAAAGACGGAAGATTGGGGGGAAGGGAGAGATGCCGAAGCCCCCATGAACGTGGGCGAGTGGAGGCGAACGGCCGTACATGTGTACGGATGCGTGGAGTGAAATAAAAAGATGCCAAAAATGAGAGCGAACGCGAGATTTGATTTGCACATTACCGAGGACAGCCCATGTCGTGGAAATGACGACGTGTGTACTTGTCAGCGTACACGTTACCATATACGTGCTTGCGAGACAGAAAGGGGTGGAGGGAAAAAGGCGAAGAAAGGCATGTCGTCGATTCGGCCGTCGACGAGAGGCAAAGGACGGATACAGGTGCAACTAAGTCCATTGCAATGTGGGGGGTCAGATTTACCTGAATTAGATCAGGCAATCTCAAGGCGCTGGCACACCTCAACACAGATATGATAGAATCAGACATCTTCGGGTTTGTTTCAGGAAGAAGGATCACGGACGAGACAGACACGGGCCGCTCATAGTCGTAATCAAGATCAGATTCGGAGAAACAGAGGGAGGAGGTGCGGGGTAAGGCAAATAGGATATCCGAGATATATGACGAACTGGTATCCATGCATTAGGCTTCCGTTCGCAGAAGCTATTTCCAACACCACTGTCTCCTTAACGACCCAAAACGATAGGAAGGAAGGAAGCTGGTAAGGGTGTAGAATACGGACGATAGGTGCACAACCCTTTGAACCGTATTTCGGAGCTCGTGATCCAAGCATCGAGGCCACTCAGATTCTCGCGTGGCCTACCGATGGGTTTATTTCACGACGGACCAGGGTTATGGGATGCCCAGCATTGCGGCGGACATGAAGAAATTGGGAGAATGCTTGGCCAGCAAGGTAGCCTCCTGAATAGGAGAGCTCCTGCAGCCTGGGCAATAACTCCATAGATGATTCTCCGTCTGCCAATTGTAAAGCACGGGAGAGCTCCCAGACGAGCTCATCTTCCAGTCGAAGGGTCTTCACCTTGTTATACAACATGAGAAGCTCGCGCCACTGTGTGTGGTCCGATTCATGATGCTGCTGGGATGATCTAAAGTAACCCCAATATTCGAGAGTTAGGTCCTCTACCCCAAAGAATTCTGCCCTGAGTGCATGGGAAATTTGTGCCGCGGATGCTATCTGCCAGTCAAGATGTGGACAGATAACACGCATGTTGAAGGCAAACATGTTAGCTCCTTCATGGGGATATACACTGATGTCAACACCCTGGTCAAAGAACCCGATCGTGGCACTCTTAAACTCGAGGTGCTCTGTTGTCCGCAAGAACTGCAGGAGGTGTGGGATGGAAAATGTGAGCTGGTTGAAGAACGTGATATTGAGCCTCTCAAGAAGAGGGGTTGTGATTCGAGGAAGAAGCGCTTCCAAGTAAGCACTAGTGCCTTTAAACCTAAACGAGCGAAGATTAGGAAGTATGACATCCGTCGCGATGGGCGCATGCAATAGTTGTCTCTCGATGTCAGAGTTGGGAATAGGGGAGTGAAAGCCGATCATCAAGGTCTCCAGCATAGGCATGACTGAAAGCCGACGGAGCAAATGATTTGGGGGAAAATAGGCCTCAGGGTAGATCTTGGTAAGTGAGAGCGTGATGAGGCCCGCGGTTGTCGTTGGGAGGGCAAACCCACACAGGATCAGGTGGCGTAGATGTGGTGCCTGAAGTGTGGGAAGTACCAAGCTTGGACTCGTACCGTACGTACCCAGAGGCTTTATATACAGGTATTCCAGCACCGGAAATTCGTCATTCATGGCCACGATGAGGTTCTGCAAATTGGGAACAGGCTGCGAAAGGCGGATGCGGCGGACTCGGTCACGGTGCTGGAGTGCGACCTGTATTCCATTGTCACTGTCATGACCCTCCGCAGTGACCTTGTGACCTTTGTCAAGGTAGTCGATAATGAGAGGAAATGACGGTGAATGAGCCAACATGTATCCAACGGGGATGCCATATGTGCAAAGAAGGCACAGACCCAGATGGGATGCTGATGCGAGCACGAGGCAACGCCACCTTCGGCAAACGTGGGCCAACTTGTACCACCAGTGTTCGCGATCCCATTCCCCTCCCCGTAAGATATAATCATCGTCAACCTCCTCTTCGTCTAAAAGAGCAGGTCGACAGAAATAGAAGATGTTGAGAAGTGAATCATTGTCGAGAATGTGGATCAAGGCACTATATGAACTGTGACTGGGCGGGCTACGTTGCAAGGTGATGACATACCTCCAAGATAGAAACTTAAGACTCGGTGCACCTTCGGCATTAGACTGAATGAGAGGGGCGGGTGATTGGAAGTGAGACATGTGAGGACAGGGACAGACATAGTAAGTTATTCCGCAGTACGTGATCGGGACTGTCACGTGATCACGTCATGATTTGTAGGTCTCCTCTTCTCGGAGACTCATATACATAATGCTACATGTACAGTAATGCGATGGGCGTGGCGCGCTCCGAGTCGCCGCTGCTGGAAACGTCGAGCGGGTGGCGTACTGTACTGTAGAGCAAAAGACACAAGGGAGAAAAGAAGAGGAAGGAGGCGTACGAAAGGGGCAAGCTATGAGAGTCAAATACGAGCGGGAGTCCAATCGCCGAAAATCGGGGCACGGCGAGGTTGAGCATAGAGACAATTTGACGTCGGCCGAGCGAGGAGTCTGACGGGGCTTCGGGTGATGGGTAGGTCTTCGGCTGCGCGGTCGGTCTCAGAGTGAGAGGGTGGTCGAGGCGGTGAGAGGGCGAGAAGATGAAACCGTGGTGAAAAGAAAAGGGAGCAGATGACAAATCGTGCGGGCACTCCGAGTGGCTCGTTCCGAGCGCAGCGGCTGGCCCTCACCTTACATCGGTATCGCAATCTCCTGAACAGTCGAGATAACCCGCCGTAATCATGGGTAGGTATCCGTTGGTGCCCGCTGAGCAAGTGGTCCAAATAATAGGTGAACAGCGAATGACATATAGGGAGCGTAATCCCATATCAATGTCACGGTCGGCCCATTCACTAATCACTATCTTTGAGATCTCGGAGGCCATGGCCGACATCAATTTTAGAGATTGTCAAACGATTTCATGGGTGACTTTGACGGGACGTCCTGCATCCTGGCGAGCATCAAGGAAAGGGGTGAATCCGTTCTCAGCAGAGGCGCTTCCAGAATATACTATGAAGAGCTCCTCCAGCTCGGGCAACAGCTCCGTGAGCGCTTCTCCATTGTCTGGTTTTAGAAAACGAGACAGATCCCGGACGAGACCACGGGGCACACGAAGAGTCTTCACGTTGCCAAATGACCGAAGGAGTTCGCGCCACCAAACGCTGTCGATGCGAGTCCCACGGGTCCACCATGATGAAGACCATGAGGTGGGTCTCTCAGACTTGAGAGTAAGACATTCCATCGTATATAATGTCTTGAGCCCGTTGAATATCTGCACTGCGAACGCTACCTGCCGGTCAAGAAGTGTACTGCCAAATTCCAGGTAAAGAGAATACGTCCGGGCCTTTACATGAGGATACACCATCACTCGAACGTCTTCTGCGCTGAATGTGAGGCTGGTAGCGCTAAACCTGAGGTTCTCTGTTGCACTCATAAATTTCCAGAGGTGTGAGGAAATCGTCCACCGATCGAACAAGGAAATCTGAAGCTTGTCAAGAAGAGGAGTGATCATCCGAGGAAGGAGTGTTTCCAGGTATGCGTTAGGACCTCTGAACCCAAACCAACGAAGATTAGGAAGTGTGATAGGCGTCGTATTCGATTTTTGCATTGTCTCAACATGACGGTTGATAAGAGTGGAGTAAAATGTGATCCCAAGAGTCTCTAGCTGAGGCATGACTGAAAGCCGTTGGAGTAAACCGTCTGGGGGGAAGTGGGCGGAGGGGTGGATATATTGAAGAGAAAGCGTGACGAGGCCCGCAGCAGTTGTAAGCAATCTAGATCCAAGGATTGGAATTGGAAAGGAAAGTCTCTTTAGTACAAGGTGGCGTAAATGCGGGGCCTGAAGTGTGTTGGGAACTCGGGGCATGAAGAACAAGCTATCATCATGCTTGACCAGAGGTTCGAGATACAGGTATTCCAACAGAGGAAATGTGTCGTCTATGGCCATTGCGACCTTCTGCAAATTCGTAACCGGCATCAGAAAGCGGATGCAGCGGACTCGGTCACGATGCTGGAGTGCAAGTAGTATTCCTTCTTCATCTTCCCCCGTCACCTCGCGGATGCACCGGCAATTATCATGCAGTGGTCCCTGTCCATCTCCCATCGTCGCCGCGTGATCTTCATCAATGTAGTTCAAAACGAGAGGGAGGGGAGGTGAATGCGCCAACATGTCTGCCACGGGTGTGCCATATGTGCAGAGAAGGGAGAGACCCAAGTGAGATGCTGACCCGAGTACAAGGTATCGCCACCTTCGGCAAACATGGGCCAACCCGTACCACCAGCGTTCGCGGTTCCATTTACCCCCACGTAAAATTTGGGTATCGTCGGTCTCGTCTTGATCTAAAAGAGCCGGCCGACAGAAATAGAAGACATTTAGAAGTGAATCATCGTCGAGGGTGGGTTTTAATTTATATGGTTTGTGCAGTCCGTCATCGCTGGATCGTATTCACTCTCATCTCATACTAGGACACGAGAAGAGCGTACCTCGAGTTTTGGGACTTAAGGCTTGGTATACTTTGGCCGATTCTGTCTGCAGACTGAAGGTGAGCGGTGGGATATGTAGCATGAGACATGTCGAGCTACTTGAGCGCTCACGGAACGTGGGCCCTGAGAGGACGCCGCAAGGTTCCGAGTCAGTATTCCGTAATCCTCCCTTCCCTTCCCACCTTCTACCTGGGACGGGTAGTGGGAGTGGAAGGCCGCGGGTTTCCTAACCTAACATGACCCAACATATTCCTAAACGCAATACTATAGTTCAGATGGGAGAACTTTACAGGTTATAATATGTTTCCAGTGCTAATGGTGTCAAGACGACGATAAAAGGTGTCTCACCCTTATCCTTGTCACCGCTCTTATCAGGGCCTGCTTCATCCGCCCTCAGGTCCATATCGTCCAAGGCCTGATGTCCGCCCTCACTTGTGTCCTCGTCTGTCGCGCTGGTCTTGCGGCGCACGCCGAGCCGAAGCAGCAAATACTCCAGCGGCCACGCAGGCATCACCTCCTCGAGGCTCCAGCGCCGCCACGTCCGCCACACCTCCACGCTTGTGACGGTGCCCCAGTATCCGATCGCCCACCTGTGCGCACACTTACCTTTTTTGTAACACATCTGTAAGTGAGGGAATCGTGGAGTGCAGGAGAGACGTCCCGCCTAAATCAGATTGCCCTCCTCCACGGAACTGTTCCGGGTATGACAGATTGCAATAATCTGGCAATCGTGCAAGGGTGGGATAATCGGAATTTGTAATATGTGGGATGAATTTTGGAACGCTGCATGCTCACTCAGTCACCGCGGGCTGCCATCAAGAATGATATTTTCGTCGTAATTGCAATCAATAATTTCGTTATAGCAGATACGTAATCAGGCACCAAATTCCATTTCGAGGAGGATGAAAAACCCATCACCAGACGGACCAGACGGCTCCTCAGCAGACTCCTCCTCAGTAGATCCCTCCTCAGCAGGCCCCTCAGACGGAGACGTGAAATATAACACGGGACAGGTAACAACTAGTCGATAATCCGTTCTATTCTGGATGTCCTCCGGGATATCACATTGTTCCGCTGCCACCCCCACATCCATCCCATGAGCAGCAATCCTCCGCAGCAGGATGATGTCGTCCCGTAGCCTACGTATACCCTCGTACCCCTTTTGACGTGGACCCAGATAAAGATGGAAACACGTTTCCATGTTAAAAGAAGTAGGAACAAGGAGAACGTCAACGGTAAACGCAAACGTGTTGTCGGGAGCTCTACCACCATGATAACACTCCGCCGTTAAAACAACACGCCTGGGAAGGCGTGGAGCGGGAATGACCGATATGAAGCCTGTTTGCTAAATGTAATAAGTCATCTGGGACGTGTGTAATGGAAACGACCGTTATCTGACCTGTTTCCCAAGAGAATTCCGATTCAATATTGTTGATATTCATGGACTCTACCCGCGACCTTAAACAAATAAATTCCACGCTATAAATCATCACTCACCTCTACGTACACGCGATTGTCCCGGATTGGTTTTCCCTGTTCCGGTATCTTGGTCGTTATGTTGCTTTGAACTGCCGGTGCCAAATTTGAACCTCGATTTAGATCCACCGCCGCCGCCACCACCACCGACAGCGTTGACATTGATTGTGAAGGGTGTGGATGACGATGACATGATGGTTGTTGTCAAGGAGTAAACGTCCTCAGGAGTGGGACGCCGGGATTCAGAGAGCTCGTGTATGAGCGGCACAGGACGGAACGCAGAGTTATATACAACGGCGTCTACTACACCTGAGCGGGACAGCCCCCTCAATGATCACGCTATGTTACAGCTGAGTCGAGATTTGACCTCCGCTTGGCAAGCGTGACAAACACGCGTTTTTTCATGTCACTACACAATGCGTTTTTCATTAAAAAAACTTCATGGACATGCAGATAGAGGGTACTATATACAGTGTACGAAGTTTAGTAGCAGCTGAGTAAAAAACAAGCGAGTAATTTGTGGTGTTCCGTCAAGGGGGGTGCCGCTCAGGGTGTAGGGATGTGACACTGCCACCGCCACCATCAACACCAGCACCGCCGCCAGCACCGCCAGGACCACCAAGTGGGAGTTAACATCTTCAGGGAGTGGAACAGTGCGGTTCAAAGCTCATGTATGAGCTGGCCGAGCTGCGCAGCACGGAACGCAAGTGCGGTGGGTTATATACAACGTCTACAGGTGCTCTGGGCCTCCTCTAGCATAGTTGTAAACGTGGACACGATACGAATACCTGGCTCAACGACTCCTGAGGCGATATCTGCGCCATCATCATCAGAATCCTCCCCCCACTCCCAAGCTGCGGCAAAGTGGACACAAACCTCGGAAACTCGGAAGCCCTGCACGCTTTCCATTTCGGCATTTCCGCCAGCCCAGAAGCCCATATGAACCTCCCATCTAGGCCAATATTGAATGGTCCCGCGTGCTTCTCAACCGCGTGCCCACTTCAGTCATCGAGTGCCACGCCACGCGGCCTTGCAGCTGAGAACCCCACCCATGCTTCCCTCCTCTTTCCCCATCACCAAGAACACCACAGCCGTGATTGTTTGATGAGAATATATCACATGACAGTACAGGCCGATTCTCTCGTTCAAGCTCGAGGGGTGTGTCGTTGCCGACGACTTGGAGCGGCAGGGTTCTCACCGTCTAGTGCGCATCTCGTCTCCTCACACCCTTTGATCGCTCATTTACCAGGGTTATCTAGACAGCGATCCTGATTGTATCATCCTGAGTTCTGTCATCTCTTGGCCGTGTGGTGGCCCCTTCGCTGCCTTCCCAACACGCCATTCGACTTTTTCAAGGTCACGACGTCCCACCCAATCAAGCTTATTGCGGACGCTATCTATTATCGCTATACGATTGGCAAGGTATGGTATATACTCGTAACCACGCTCTACGTCGACATCCTCGACCCGACTATGATGGGACGCTGTAGTATTTCATGGCAAAATTTGCGGGGTTGTACGATCCCATCTGGTCGGGCTTTGAATGCAGCACAACTCACGTACCGTACTGCCTACACGCATTCTCTATCTCGATGGGTGCGCTCATGGGCACGAGCGCCATGACGGCATCCGTTGATAGTGGTACGAACATTTCCGCCGCCTGACTCTCACCGCACCGTCCGCACGCTTCTTAAACTGTGTCATGCGAAGAGACGTTGAGGATTACAGAGGATGGCAAGTCTCGTCTCACGGCGATCAAAGCCGACTTTGCCTTTTTCATCCCGGTCTTCTTCTCTCCGATCTTCTTGGGCTACTGGCGGTGCTTTCGCGATCGATGGCACACTCATGATGTGTGACGTGCGCGAGATCAACTTGGACTACACTGGAGATGCCATTCCGGAGTTCCTCGCTATCCTCTGACCTACAAGTGCGCATCCTGTGTGGAAAGTTTAAAGAGAAACAGCTAACTTTTGAACATTCTAGTATCGCATACAGCGTCATCGCAGGCCTGGCCGCAGTATCTCCGTCTGCCTTCCCACTGTACTTGTGCTTTTCTGATTCCACTCTAACTATCATCCTGTCCCTCATAGGAGATACGCATATGGTTATGTCACTGGTCGGCGTATTCGTCCCCATGTTCAACACATGTCCACGCGTTTCTGACAGCGTCGACGTTGCCCCTACTAGGAGGAACCCGTGTTTTCCAGAAAGATCCAACTAACTTAGCCGCGCAATCAGCAAGCTTGAATATCAGAGACCCCGCCGTCGCGTTTCCTTCATGCTGTCGCTCATACAGAACTCTTCGGCTCGGGGGCCGAGTTGACGTTGTTTGGGTCACACTCGTGCTGCACTGGGTTCCTTGACGGCTCTACTCTCTCACTTTCTTGAGTGCGCATCACATCGGCCTCGCGGTTGGTTCCGATCCGTTAACGAGGGAAAGAATCAATATTCGTATCTCACCAGAGCTTACAGTAATGAGTGCCGGTACCCAATCGTCCACCCGTGTGCGCGCTCTTCTGCGACGAGTAGCGGGATGTTCTACACGAGCGGGAGAGCAGGGCCGTCTGTCCAGCTCTGCCGCTCAATATTGATGGCCGGCGCGTGGGCACGATGATGATAATGATGCCTGGATCGTTGACTCGTCTCTTGCCTAGGGCTGCGCAGCGGCAGCCACTAGGCCCACAAAGAGCTGCGTATCCGCATGGGGGAGTGGTGCGTGAGAGATACCAGGGCTGAAGGGGTAGATACGCAAACGTGCAGGGGGTATATGGAGTACGATGACAACTTGGACGACGGATCTGGTGCCAGCGCCGGTGGCGTTGGTGTTGGCAGTGGTAGTCGCACTGACCATAGTTGGGACGGGACAGGTGAGGCCGAGGTGGTGGTGGTACGGTGAAGAGTCAGATCAGAATTCCATTTCTAATTGCAACAACACACCGAATTTAGCAGCCGGACTCAAAGAAGCGGTCTGTAACGTAGGACAAGTAACGACTAGTCGATAATCCTCCGTTCTATTCCGAATGTCCTCTGGGACATCCCATTGTTTCACTTTGATTGTCGAATGCTCCCCTTGAAAAGAATTCCTCCGCAGCAAGATAATGCCGTTCCGTGGACTACGGGTACCCATGTACCAAGGTTCTGATTCCGGGACAAATGGAGCCAGATAAAGATCGAAACACGCTTCCGCATTGAAAGAAAGAGGGACGAGGAGAACATCGATCATGAACGTATAAAGGTTGGTGCCGGTGCTATTACCATAAAGATAAGAATTCGACGTTAAAACAAGTCGCTTGGGAATGCGCAAGATGGGAATGACTGTTATGTGACCTGTTTCCAAAGAGTAATAAGTCGCCTGGGAATGCGTATGATGGGAATGACCGTTATGTGACCTGTTAGCTTATTGTACTTTCGTCCACCGGCAATCTCGATATTGACGTGCTCTGCCCCCAACATTTAACAAAAGATTCCACACGATAAAGCATCAATGACCCACCTCTACGTGTAGAATGTTGTCCCGGATTGGTTGTCCCACTTCCGGTCACTTGGTTGTTATTTTGTCCTGAACCACCGGGGCCCGGACTCGGACTCGATCCTGGGCCACCACCCCCACCACCTGCGGCGCTGACATTGATTGTAAAGGGTGACTGTGGCCATGACATGACGGTTGTTATCGAGGAGTAAATGTCCTCAGGGATGGGACACCACGATTTAGAGCTCGTGTATGAGCGAGCTGAGCTGCACAGGACGGGGTTATATACGTCTACCGCGACACTGGCACGTGCTGGGGCCCTTGCAGCTAGCGGAATTCCCACGCCCCACGCCCTAGGAACACTTTCTGAGTCATTCTCCCAATCCCCTGTCTCAAAGTGGAGATAACGATGCTCAATCCACTTTCTTCCATCTTGGCCTCTTCTTCTCTAGAACGCCCTGTGAATCCTCTCCAAATCTGGGCCAACATCAAATGGCCCTGCGTACTTCTCGAACGCGTGCCCGCTTGGGTCACGAACCCGGATGATTGCCGTGACTGATTCTTTTGTTGGGCGTTGGTTCAGCTCTCATCAGGAAACCTGCCACTTACTTTTTTGGACTCGTACGAGTTCGTACGAGTCGAAAAGTCGAAAAGGAACCTAGGCCTCAAACGAAGCTCATTCGAAAAGTCATTTTCAGGAGGAAAGAAGCACGAGGAAACCCTCTTTTTTTTTCAAGTCCAAAAACTCAAAAGCTGATGGTTGCTGATGCTCCAGGGATCTGGAGCTGCCGAACATCGTCTCCTAACCTCGAATAACTTTAAGGCGCTTCAGGAACAAGGGTGCAACATGGGCACGCCATGTGGCGTCAGGGGTTTAAATGCTTCGTGCGTGCCTCGTTGGTTTCGCTGGCCGCGTGATACCTCTGTCACTGCCTTCCCGCACACTCACTAGAGCGCTGGCGACACGGCATTTGACT
Source organism: Russula dissimulans (assembly GCA_022376545.1). Lineage (NCBI taxonomy): Eukaryota > Fungi > Basidiomycota > Agaricomycetes > Russulales > Russulaceae > Russula > Russula dissimulans. Next base: position 45,938 of record WTXJ01000039.1, read on the forward strand.
TTTTCAAAAAATGTCGTAACCTTCCACCCAATCAAGCGCACCATTGATTATCACTGTCACTATACGAATGGCAAGGTGTGGTACTCGCTCATCACCATGCTCTACGATGATATTCTCAAGTCTCAACACAACCGGGACGTTCGTATTCCAATGTCAAATTTTCAGGGTTGGACCATCCCGTCCCCTTGATCTTGAGCGCAGCACGGTTGTATGCGGCTTAGACGCGTCCTCGATCTCGATAGGCGCGCTCATGAACACGAGTCCCGTAACAGCATTCATCGAGAATTTCACTGATCTCTGTTGCGTAACTCTTATCGAACGACTTTGACAAGAGGTACTGGGGATTCTAGAAGACGGAAATCCTGGTAGTGATCACGACCGTCTTTACGTCTTCTTCTTGGGCTACTGGTGGCGCGTGATCGTTGGTATTCATAATACAAAACGCGCGCGAGATCAGCTGAAACAACGTTGGGGATATCTTCCCGGCGTTCCACACTATCATCTGATGCGCCCACATTGTGGAAACCTTAAGGGAAAATAGCTGACTTTAGAACATTCGAATATCGCTTACGGTGTCATTGCAGGCGCAATATTGAAGTGCGGCCTGTACCGTGACAACTTGGCGGCACTATCCCCTCTACTTTCCCACTGTGCGTATGCTCTTCTGATTCCCATCTAACTATCATTGTGTCCCTCGTAGGAGATACACATATGGTCCGTTTTCGCCCCCAAGGTTCGACACCTACCCACGCGTGTCTGAACGCGTCGACGTTGCCCCTAGGAGGAATCCGTATTTCCAGAAAAGCATCCAAGCAGCCGCGCAATCGACGTTTCTGACCTGCCGAAAGCTTGAAAGTTCAGTTTGAGACCCCGTCGTCACATTTCCTTGATGTTATCGTTCACCCAGGACCCTTCAGTTCGTTCGGGGGCCGGCTTGACGTTGTTTGGGCCACGCTCGTCTTGCAGTGTATTTCCTGAAAGTTCTATTCCTTCACTTTCTTCAGTGCGCATCACATCACCTCGTGGCGACGTCCAATTTTTTAACGAGAGAAAGAATCAATGTCTGTATCTAGAAGATCTCGCCAGAGCTTAATAAGTGCCGGGATGCCCTGAGTTGACATTGGAGACTTTACAGGTTTTAAATGTTGCCAGTGAGCGGGCTGTTAGTGTAAAGGCAAATCGGCCAGACCTTGGATAACTTTTTCGTCGTGTTTTCCCACAGTTTTCACGTGCGGATATTGAGTGTGCGCTAATAATACTAGATAAGGTCTCAAGAGGCTGAGCCGATCTAATGCCACTAATTTACTGCCTATAAACTAGGCAAGTACAAGAATAATCCTGTGTTTCGAGATTAGATGCACCGATTACACGTGACTGTCGCTGGGTTTCAAGAGAAACACGCTGGGCAGAGTGGCGAAAAGAAAAGAGGCTCGCACTTCCCCTGAATTAGATGGTGTTACTGCGGCGTTTTCCAAGCAACGTGAGGCCAACCAGGCGATCACTCCCAAATGCGTGGGTCATTTCGTGCTAATATTGGCATGCGTGTGCAAATATTTCGCTGTGATGGTATAGACGTCACAACCTATGTTTGCATTGCAAATGACACTCACCGGAAACTGGAAGAGTCGACTTGTATAGATAGATACATGTCTAATCAATCAATCAATCAATCAATCAATCCCAGCTGTAGTCATTGTAGTAGCAGCAGCAGGAGTCCGCTTGCAGCGGTAATGCAGCACGACCTCTCCAAACTGCTGCTGCCAGAAATGCTGTTGTACGACTGCAAGCGTCACAATCTCCCACAGCTCCTCGGGCCGTGAAACAGGATGCGGTCAGTTTGCCTTTCGCAATTGTAGTTCTTCCTCCGGGGAGGCTGCCTGGGTAGCGCCAGCACTGCCCGCGTGGATCGCCTGGGACCAGTGATGCGGTTCTGCTGATGGACGGGAAGGTGGAGCTGGCGTTTGTGGCACCGATGTGCTGAACCCTAAACACTCTATTCTATTTTGCACCGAGACATACCATCAAATTTAATATCAGGTGAGGTTAGCAGACGTCCCGAAACGACAACTCACATGAGCGGTCAGTTTACGGATGAGCAGGAACCAGCTCCGAGTCGCAGAGAATGTTGTCTGGTTGTTGCCACATGACACGATCAGCAACTCGGAAATTGGAGGACAGACTCGTACATACTTTACCAGACATTTATGGATCGACGATTGGAGATCTTATCCTCCCCAGGCAACAGCACGAACTGAATATCGACGTCAGCGACCTGCGGCGCACGCGGAAGCAGCAGCAGCTACATGGGTATCGCGCCCTCCAGCGCCGCCACGTCTGCTGCAGTCCTCGCGCTCGCGACGGTCCCAAGGTACATAATCGCCCATCAATGCGCGTGCTCCTCCGCGACGAGCAGCGGTATATCTTCAATTGCGTGAGCGGGAGCGTGGGCCCGTCAGCCGCGCGGTCGGCAGGCTGAGGGCACAACATGTAGCTGCCGTGCGCTGCGACATCTGTTTACAGCAACGACAACGATCAAATGTCTCATAGAAGTTGTCAACGCCAAGGAAAGGATAAGACGGGAGGGACACACCTGAGTGCTATACAGTACGACGCCGCAGTTAAATAACAGTGGCAGCAGCGGTTAGCATTGCCGGCGTCGTCGGTGCGAGTTACGCGCCGAACGGCCTGGCGTCCCACTGGCAGGGGCGCCCTCATTCTGCGTACGTTTCGTTCAACTTTCGTCGCCCTCCCAAGTCCACGTAGCTTGACGATAAATCTGGGAGTGCCTGGTGTCGCGGGTCGATGCAGAGAGCTGCGTATCCGTATCAGGGAGTGACGCATGAGAGATGCCGAGCCTGACGAGGCGGTCGCAGGGGCGAACGTGCGAAGAGCATATTGTGCGCGATGACAACTTGTCAGTTGAACAACGGATCTAGTGACTGTGCTGGTGGGAACTGGAGTTGGCGGTCATGCCTGGGAAAGGGGAAGGGACGCAGTTTTCCTAATCTAACCTAACCCGAGCCTCCCACCATCCAAGCCACGTATTCTAAACACTATACTACAGTTCAGCTGGGAGAACTTTACATATAAAATGTTGCCAGTGAGCAGGCTGGTGGTGTAAAGACGACGGTAGAGCTTTGCCACAAGGAGCCTCTTTTCTGTTCTGTAGGTGTCTCACCTGTGTCCTCGTCACCGGCCTACCTCATCCGCCCTCAGGTCCACATATCGTCCAAGGACTGAGATCCGCTTTCACTTGTGTCCTCGTCGGTCGTGCGCCCCTGCCTCTCATCTTTGCAGGTACACGACCATTGCTCGTCTTCGAGTTTTTTTTTTACTGGAGGACTCGATGGGCACGAGCAGACGGAGTTGCGTGTTTCCACTTCTGCCGTTTTGTCCAAGGCGTTATTACCACACAATCAGCAATTCAGGGCGGATGATGGGCTCTCGACGACCGCCACCTGCGGCGCACGTCCAAGCAGCAAATCTCCAGCAGCCGCGCGGGCATCGTATCCTCCAGTGCTGTCACCATCCGCCGCACTCCCCACGCATGTGACGGTGCCCCGGTACTCAATCGTCCACCCGTGCGCGCGCTCTTTTGCAACGAGTAGCGGGATGTCCTCCATGAGCGGGAGAGTAGGGCCGTCTGTCCAGCTCCGCCGCTCAATAATGACGGCCGGCGCGTAGGCACGATGACGATGATGATGCCTGGCTTGTTGACTCGTCTCTGTCTAGGGCTGCGGCCACTAGGCATACAAGGAGCTGCGCATCCGCGTGGGGGAGTGGTGCGTGGGATACCAGGTCTGACGGGGCAGATAGGCAAACGTGCAGGGGGTATATGGAGTGCGATGACAACATGGACGACGGATCTGGTGCCAGCGCCGGTGGCGTTGGCGTTGGCAGTGGTAGTCGCACTGACCGTAGTTGAGACGAGACGGGTGAGGCGGAGGTGATGGTGGTCCAGGGGAGGGTCAGATCAGAATTCCATTTCTAATTGCAAAAACAAACCAAATTTAGCAGAAGGCTTCAAAGCAGAGGTCTGTAACGAAGGACAGGTAACGACTAATCGATAATCCTCCGTTCCATTCCGAATGTCCTCCGGTACATCCCATTGTTTCACTTTGATTGTCGTATACTCCCCTTTAACAGAAATCCTCCGCAGTAAGATAATGTTGTTCCGTGGACTACGGATACCCATGGACCAATGTTCTGATTCCGGGAAAAATGGAGCCAGATAAAGACCGAAACACGCTTCCGCGTTGAAAGAAAGAGGGACGAGGAGAACGTCGATCATAAACGTATAAAGGTGACCGCCGGATTTATTACCATAACAATAAGAATTCGACGTTAAAACAAGTCGCCTGGGAATGCGCAGGATGGGAATGGCTGTTATATGACCTGTTTTCAAAGAGTAATAAGTCACCTGGGAATGCGTTGATGCGAATGACCGTTATGTGACCTGTTTGCATATTGTACTTTCGTCCACCTACAACTTCGATATTCACATGCTCTATCCCCAACATTAAACAAAAAATTCCACACGATTAAGCATCAATCACTCACCTCTACGTATAGAAAGTTGTCTCGGATTGGTTGTCCCACTTCCTGTATCTTTGTTGTTATTTTGTCCTGAACCGCCGGAGTCAAGACTCGGACTGGATCCACCACCGCCACCACCGACAGCATTGACATGGATTGTGAAGGGTGATTGTGATGATGACATGACAGTTGTTGTCAGAAATAATTGTCCTCAGGAATGTGGGTAGGACACCACGATTCAGAGCTTGTGTATGAGTAGGCTGAGCCGCACAGGACGGAACGCAGAGTTATATACAACGGCGACTCCGTGTGTACGGGCCCGGAACCACCCCCACTGCCATCAGGACCGCAGGACCATCAACATCAGGACCGTGACCGTCGCCAGGACCACTGGCACCAAGTGGGAGTAAACCTCCTCAGGGAGTGGAACAGTGCGATTCGTAGTTCACGTATCACTATCGGGACGCTAAAGGGGGAAGGTCGCCCTCTGGATGGGCGGAGACCGGAAATATAACTGCCGGTGTTCAAGTTATTGCCCGCTATTTAGCGGCTGATTCAGCACCTGATCAGATCACCGGTAATCAGGGTGGTAGTTATACACCTGTGAGATTTCGAATCCAGTTGTAAGGAACCCCTTCGCGTTAGCCTCGACTCGGAAACCCCTCATTTTGACACACCGGATCATCGATCATCTATCGAATCTCTCCATTGCTATCTCTCTTTTAACTTCACTGCCTCTCACTACTTTACCTGTTCTCGCTGCTTTCGGTTTCAGCTTTTTTAACCTTCCTGTACCTACGAGAACGACAGTACAGCACTAGTTATGTGGAATGTCCATTCTACGAATATGATCTTCCTTCACCCCTCCTCGTCCTAATCAATTTACAGTAATAGGAATATTTCCAAATTTAATTGATTCACTTAAAATACCAGTAAAATTAGCCCTCTCCTCCCGAACTCACGCGCGCACCAACCATTGCGCTTACACAGTATATTATTACATCGAATACTTGGTGACTGCCGGACCGGCTGGGCCGCCTCGGGCAGAGTCGTCGCTTATATTATGTAATCAGGTTCTTCTTGCTTCCTCCACTCTTGGGTTCAGTCATATGGTACGTCCTCCTTTTATTTTTTCATGCTTCATGCTCTGTGCAGGCCCTATATATAACTGCCAACCCCGTCCCCTGCCATCAATGTTGGATCAGTGATAGCGGACGATCGTAGCCCGACAGAAACACCCACGGCGGCTGCTGCACAAGCAGCAGCATGGCAAAGGCGCCGCCGGCCCTACTCTTGGGTTCAGTCATATGGTACATATTCCTTTTTTTTCTCGCTTCATGTTTTGCGCAGGCCCTATACATCAATGCCAACCGCCTCCTCTGCCCCCTTCTACTCACAATACCGTCTCGTCTGATGTTGACAATCACACTCGCCACCTCCCTCTGCACTTGTAGACTGGTCGATGCGCTCTTCGTCTCACCCTCGCAGAGCTTCCAGCCGCACTTCCGGCCCACTGCCAGTGTGCTAGACGGCCAGCTGCCACTCGCATCATGACCCCATGCTTCGCCCGCGCCTTCGAGTCTAAACGTCGCGCATTATTTGCCACAATCTTGTCCCGAATCCCATTCCGCGGGCGACGATGCGGTCCCGGTCGAGCGTACTTGGCTTGTGCATAAATCGGAACGGGTCGTGGCATGATGGTGTATGGCCACCGTCAAGAAGTACGCCGTCGGGAGCGGGAGCAGAAAGTACAAAGAGGGGGTGCGGCGCGTACTGGCCCAAGCGTTTATCATCGACACAGCCATGTGTATCGGCGTGGCGCCGGGCGTCCCGAACGGCCTCATGATAAGCGGAGTAGATGTAGGCAGTGAGTCACCCTAGTAATGCCAGAGTTCCCAGATGATCCAGCAACGTGTCATCTTCCTGCTGCAGTCCCCGTGCTCGCGACGATCCCAGGCTACATAATCGCCCATCAATGCGCGCGCTCCTCCGCGACGAGCAACGGGATGTCTTGCCTGAGCGGGAGCGTGGGCCCGTCAGCCGCGCAATTGGCAGGCTGAGCATGCCGCTGGCGGGGCACAACATGGAGCTGCCGTGCGCTGCGACATCTGTTTACAACAACGACAACAATCAAACGTCCCATAGAAGTTGTCAACGCCAAGGAAGGGAGAAGGCAGCAGGGACACACTTGAGTGCTATACAGTACGACGCCGCAGTTAGTAGTGGCAGCAGCGGTTGGCATTGCCGGCGTCGTCGGTGCGAGTTACGCGCCGAAGGGCCTGGCGTCCCAGGGGCGATCTCATTCTGCGTGCGTTTCGTCGCTCTCAAGCCCACGTAGGTTGCCGATAAATCTGGGAGTGCCTGGTGTCGCGAGTCCATGCCGAGTCTGACGAGGCGGCTGCAGGGGGCGAACGTGCGAGGAGCATATTGTGCGCGATGACAACTTATCAGTTGAACAACGGATCTAGTGACAGTGCTGGTGGGACTGGAGTCGGCGGTCATAGTTCCTTTCCGTCCCCACCTCATCCCGCTCTACCCTTGGAACGTGGTTTTCCTAATCTAACCTAACCCAAGCCTCCCACTCATCTCCCACCATTCCCATTCCCAGAGCGAGGTGGATTCCCATCGAATCCAAGCTACGTATTCCTAAACACTATACTACGGTTCAGTTGGGAGAACCATCCATATAAAATGTTGCCAGTGAGCGGGCTGGTGGTGTAAAGACGACGGTAGAGCCTGAGCTTCGCCACACGGAGCCTCTTTTTTGTAGGTGTCTCACCTGGTCCTCGTCACCACTCTCATTAGGGCCTTACCTCATCCGCCCTCAGGTCCATATATCGTCCAAGGCCTGAGATCTGCTTTCACTTCAGGCTCTGTCCTCGTCAGTGGCGCGGGCCCTGTCTCTCGTCTTTGTAGATACACGACCATTGCTCGTCTTCAAGTTTTTTTTTACTGGACTCGGAGCATACGGAGTCACGTGTTTCCGCTTCTGCCGTTTTGTCCAAAACACCACAGAATCAGCGATTCAGGACGGACGATGGGCCGTACTGTTCTACCACTCATGAGTTGACTAGGTCCGGGAGCGTGTATATGGAGTGCGATGACAACTTGGACGACGGATCTGGTGCCAGCGCCGGTGGCGTTGGCGTTGGCAGTGGTAGTCGCACTGACTATAGTTGGGACGGGACGGGTGAGGCGGAGGTGATGGTGGTACAGCGAAGGGTCAGATCAGAATTCCATTTCTAATTGCAACAACAAAGCAAATTTAGCAGCCGGGCTCAAAGTAGCGGTCTGTAACGCAGGACAGGTAACGACTAATCGATAATCCTCCGTTCTATTCCGAATGTCCTCTGGGACATCCCATTGTTTCACTTTCATCGTCGCAAGCTCCCCTCGAACAGAAATCCTCCGCAGTAAGATGATGTCGTTCCGTGGACTGCGGGTACCCATGTACCCAGGTTCTGATCCCGGGGAAAATGGAGCCAGATAAAGATCGAAACACGCTTCCGCGTTGAAAGAAAGAGGGACGAGGAGAACGTCGATCATAAACGTATAAAGGTTGTTGCCGGTGATATTGCCATAAAGATAAGAATTCGACGTTAAAACAAGTCGCTTGGGAATGCGCATGATGGGAATGGCTGTTATATGACCTGTTTTCAAAGAGTAATAAGTCGCCTGGGAATGTGTATGATGGGAATGACCGTTGTCTGACCTGTTTGCTTGTTGTACTTTCGTCCACCGGCAATCTCGATATTCACATGCTCTGCCCCCAACATTTAACAAAAGATTCCACACAATAGAGGATCAATCACTCACCTCTACGTATAGAAGGTTGTCTCGGATTGGTTGTCCCACTTCCGGTTACTTGGTTGTTATTTTGTCCTGAACCACTGGCACCGGAGCCAGGACTCGGACTGGATCCACCACCGCCACCGCCGGCAGCGTTGATATTGATTGTAAAGGGTGACCGTGACCGTGCCATGACGGTTATTTTCAAGGAGTAGACGTCCTCAGGAATGGGACACTACGATTTAGAGCTCGTGTATGAGCGAGTTGACTATGAGTTGCACAGGACGGAACGCGGAGTTATATACAACGGCGTCTACACCGTGACGTGTACACAGCCACCAGCACCGCCAGGACCATCAACATTAGCACCGCCGCCAGGACCGCCAGGACCACCAAGTGGGAGTAAACATCCTCGGGGAGTGGAACAGTGCAATTCAAAGCTCATGTACGAACAGGCTGAGCTGCGCAGCACAGAACGCAAGTGTGCATCAGGAAACCTGCCACAAACTTGTACAAGTGGAAAAGCCGACAAGCTCACAAGCAACCTAGAATTGGCCACAAGCGCATTTACCAACTCATGGTCACAAGTTGACAAGTACAACAAGTAGGACAAAAAGCTGTACAAATGACTGAAATGTGAAAAGTGGGTACTACAGCTTGTTCCACTTGTATACTTGTCTACTTGTACAAGTTGACAAGCAAACAAGCTAATGGATGTTTTGCTGATGCTGGTGAGTTATATACAACGATACGTGTGCTCTGGACCTTTCCCAGCTTTGCAACTCTTGCAGCCGGAACCCGACGCCCTAGTATGGTGATAAACACGGACACGAAAACCTAGCTCAACGACTTTGAGGCGATATCTGCGCCATCATCAACAATGCCCCTGACTTCCCATTCCCAAGCCCCTCTGGGATGGGGCTTGGGATGGGACTGCTGTCTGGACACAGTTAGAGGACTCCCTCTACGAACACTTTCCAAATCCGGGCCACCATCAAATGATTTTGTGTTGCATACTTCTTGACTGCTTGCCCATTTGGGTCACGAATTCAGTTGAAGTTGGGTCTAAGTAGCCAAGGTCGCCGCGCCAGATGCTGCGGAGCAGGACGGACTTTGCTCCAAATTGACAGCAAATAAACAAAGTCCCCTGTGTCGGGATTTCTTTCTCGCCGCGTGCTGAAAATACAACACAGCTCGCGTCTTGGAATATATATACGCGGTCTAGCAGCCAGTTACAGTCACTAGAAGGTGAAATGACAAGTCGAGCTCAGCGTGCTTTACAAAGACTGAGGCGCGGGTTTGGGGGCTGAGGACCCAGACATCTTGATTCTTGCGGAGACTAAGGCGATGGAAGGAAACCATAAGTGACGCCATCTACACTCAGGCTGCCCAGTCGTCCCCCTGTGACATCCAAACCTCAATGAAATTACTGGTACGAGTTTTCTTCTGACTGAAGTTGTTCTGTGCTGACAACCGAGGGTTACGGTTCAACAACAGGCGCACGATTGCCGCTATCAACCCCTCAGGCTCCCTCGATGTGTGGTGTAATTTCCCTCACTGGAACTTGATCTCTGGTCCGATACCTGACTCGATACCACGGAGAGTAATACCAGATCAGATGTCCCTCACTCCAACTTGTACAAACAGTATATCATGCGTCATTGCAGGCCTTCCTCGTGCATCCCCATCTCGAACTTCAAGTTAGCCCTCGTTCCTCACAGAATCGAGTGTATACCTCATAGTAAGCAATTATGATCTTGTCACAAACATGCCTGCTATGAGTGCTATCCCTGACCAGTTCAGGGAGCGCGCCATAAGAGTCACGCACGCAGCCGATGTAAGCGCAATGGTTGGTGCGCACGTGAGTTTGGGAGGAGAGGGATTAGGAGAAGGGGTGAAGAGGGATCATATTCGTAGAATGGACATTCCACATAGTTCGTACTGTTACTCGTAGGTACAGAAAGGTTTATATAAGTTAAAAGTGCTGCACTAAACCGAAAGCAGCGAGGACAGGTGAAGTAGTAAGAGGCAGTGAAGTTAAAAGGGGTAATGAGATAGAAATGGAGAGAGCGTCAAAATAAGGTGTTTCGAGGCTAACGCGAAGGGGTTCCTTACACGGATATGCTTGATGCCGTTACAGCGCTCGTGCCAATGAGCGCACGCATCGAGGTGGTGAATGCGTGTACGCAAGATGGTACGCGAGTTGTGCTACACTAAAGGTCCAACTGATGGGATCGCACAACCCAGTAAATTCGGCCATGGAATACAGCGTCCCAGTTTTGTCGAGGATGTCGACGTAAAGCGTGGTTACGAGTACATACCACACCTTTCAATTCGTATAGTGATAATCGATAGCGTCTACAATGAACTTGACTGGGTGAGTCGTCGCGACGTTCTAGAAAAAGGCGAATGGCATGTTAGGAAAGAAGCGAAAGGGGTACCACATGGCCAGGGGAATGACAGAAATCAGGAAGATACAATCATGATCGCAACACCCATGTGGTGAATCCTACGTGGATCACTATCTAGATATCGCGGATAGTGAGGGATCAAGGGTGTGAAGTGAGACCAGGTGCGTACTATACAGCGAGAACCCTGCTGAAAAGGAACCTACAATCCAAAAAAAAGTTGTTGGCAAAATAATTTTCAGGAGGAGAGAGGTACAATAAAACCCTCTTTTTTTAACAAACGTTCACAAGTCATAAATTTTTTGCCAGTTTTCCTGATGTCCCTCGAGCTTGAACGAGAGAATCGACCTGCAATGTCATGTGATCTATTCTTATCGAACAATGACAGCTGTTCCCAAGTGTTCTTGGTGATGGGGAATGAGAAGGGAAGTATGGGAGGGGTTCTCACTGGAATTTGCAAGTGTAACGCGGCACTCGTCAGGGTTGGTGACCCAAGTGGGCACGCGATCGAGAAGTACGCGGGCGGAACGATTGAATATTGGTTGATTGGGGCTTCTGGGCTAGGGGAAAAGCCGAGATAGATGCATGCAGGGCTAGGGGGAAAGCCAAGATAGAAGCATGCAGGGCTTCCGATTTTCCGAGATTTGTGTCCACTTTGCTGCAGCTTGGGAGGGAAAGTTCCGGGGCGCGTGTAGACGTTGTATATAACTCATCACCGCGGTGCATTCCTTTCTGCGCAGCTCAGCCCGCTCATACACGCGGTGCCCTGACATTTACTCCTTGATAACAATCGACATGTCACGCTCATCGTCACCTTTGACAATCAATGTCAATGCTGTCGGTGGTGGCGGTGGTGGATCGAATTCGAGTCTGGGCTCCGGTTCAGGCAGCCAAGTTACTGGACAACAGTCCATGTTGCTTAAACGTAGAGGTGAGTGATGACTTATCGTGTAGAATTTCTTTCTAATGTTGCGGGTAGAGAGTGTGTATATCGATATTGGAGAAGATTACTCACAGGATACAGGTTACGGCCACTCCCCTCATACGCATTCCTAGGCGACTTAGGCTTTTTGAAAATAGGTCACATAACAGTTGTCCCCACTGCACGCATTCCCAAGCGACTTGTCTTAACGGCGATGTCTTTATATGAGGGTGGCGGTGACAACTTGAACGCATTTGCGTTTCTCCTTGACGTTCTCCTCGTCCCTCTCTCTTTCAACGCGGAAACATGTTTCAGTCTTTATCGAAATCCATATCGTGGTAGTTCATTTTGGAAATCTTCGCCCATCTGTCCACGTAGTCCACGGGACAACATTATCTTACTGCGGAGGATTGCTGTTCAAGGGGCGCATTTGTCGTTCGTAATGGACGAATGGGATGTCCCGGATGACATTCGGAATAGAACGGATTATCGATTAGTCGTTACCTGTCCTGCGTTAGGAGCTTCTTCGTTTACGTCATTCGGTTTGTTGTCGCAACTCGAAATGGAATTCTGATTACCCACAGTGGAACGCGCCCCGCTCTACGTACTATGGCCCGTGCGACTACGACCGCCAACACCAACACCACTGGCACTGGGACCAGATTTATCCTCCAAGTTGTCATCGCGCACAAAATGTCCCCTGCAGGTTCGTCCAACCGCCCGTCGGACTCGGTATCTCTCACGCGCCACGCGCCCGTGAGGACACTCAGCTATTTGCAAGCCTCGTGGCCGCCGCTGCGCAACCCTAGGCGGCGACGACTCAACAACACAGGCACCATCAGCATTATCGTCATTTGCAGCAGCTTGTTTGTTCATGGCGTTGGCCACTCCGGTCCCATGGAGATGTCTGTCACGACAACGACGGCGACAGCAGCTACGCAAACGCACAAGGGTCAGGATTACTTTTCTGGCCCATGCGTTGACCGTCAATCCCGAGCGGCGGAGCGGGAGCGCCCAATACGCCGGAATCGGCCGAAAGTGGCGGTGACTTCGGGGACTCCCGGACTCGATTCACCGGCAAGCTTGGGCCGGGGAAGCCTCACTCTTCGACGCACGCTCAGGCTGGTGTACGCGCCGACGCCGCCGGCAATACCAACCGCTGCTGTTACTGCTAAAGGCGGCGTCGTCTAGCACTCTGGTGTGTCCTCCTTCCTTCCCTTGGTTTTAGCACCCTCTACAGGACAATTGATCGCAGATACCGCAATGCACAGCAGCTGAGGTCGTGCTTCCCAGTGGCATCCTCGGCCCGCCGATCGCGGCTGACGGGCCCACGCTCCCGCTCACGCAGGACATCCCGCTGCTCATTGCGGAGGAGCGAGCGCATGAGTGGGCGATTGTGTACCGCGGGACCGAGGCAAGCGCAGGGACTGTGGTAGACGTGGCGGCACTCGACTCGGAGGACGCGATGCCCGTGTATTTGCTGGGGTATTTACTGCTTGGGGCCTTGGGCTTGCGGTGCAGGTCGCTGCCGTCTAACATTTGGTTTACCGCCTTTGCCTGGGCAGAATACGCTCCCCAAGCTCACCAATCTGTAAGTATCTGATAGAGTGCGTGTGAGCCTATAGTTCAATTCCGAGTTGCTGATTGTGTCCTGTGGCAATAACCAGACAAAATTGTTTACGAGCCGGTCCCTGCTCGTCCGTAAAAACTCACCGCTCACGTGAGTTGTCATCTTGAAAGATCTACTAGCCTCACTTGATATGGTGTGTCTAGGTGCAAGAACGAATAGAGAATTTAGGCTTCGTCCGGGAATGTCAGCTCCACCTCCCCGTCCATCGGCAGAGCTGCATTGCATCACCAATCCCAGGAGACCCCACGCGGGCGGCGCGGGCGCTGCTCAGGCGGCCTCCCCGCCGGAACAACAAAAGGCCAACCGACCGCATCCTGTTCTACAGCCAGAGGAGCTGTGGGAGATTGTGTGCGACGATATGGTGCTGCTGCCCAATGTGACGCCTGTGGTCGTGCGACAGTACGTCTGGCAGCAGTCTGGAGAGGCTGTGATGCATTACCGCCGCGAGCGGACTGCCACTTCTGCTGCTCACCTAACAATGACTACAACTGAGAAGGATCGATTACAGTAATTGACTAGGAATATCTACACCGATGTAAATCGACCCAGCCAATGAACAGTTTCCGGTGAGGTCGCAGCCTGAGTAGTGCAACGGATAGGGCTGGGCGTGTGAAGTACGGTACGATATTTCTGAATTGCTTCAGTGTTGTTTTGCTTTGATTACAGTAACACAACTACCTGCCATTTGCAATACAAATATACCTTGCAACGTTTGTATCATCGCGGCACGGTACAATGTCCACACGCGCATGCTGATATCAGTTCGAAATAACCCATGCATTTGGAAGGGAGGTGTGATCGTGTCGCCATATCATCCGGTTAGTTGGCCCAATGTTGCACCCGGAGTGAGATGATTCCAAGACACCGTCCATCAGGACATCGCACAACCCTGCGAAGTTGGCCATGAAATACAGCGTCCCAGTTTTGTCGACGTCGTCCGAGTCGACGTAGGGCATGGTCACGAGTACATACCACACGGTGCAATTCGTATAGTGATAATCGATCAAGATCGTACGACCCATACGGTGAATCCTACACTGACTCGGATCGCTGTCTATATAACCCTGGTAAATGAGTGACTAAGGGTGTAAGAGGAGACGAGATGCAAACTAGATAGCGAGAACCCGCTGCTCGTCTGCAGCTCCCATCATCCTTCGAGCGCCAACGAGAGAATCGGCCTGAACTGTCATGTGATCTATTCTCATCGAACAATGGCAGCCGTGCCCGAGTGTTCTTGGTGATGGGAAATGGGGAGGGATGCATGGGAGGGGTTCTCAAGCCGCAAGTATGGCATGGCACCTGTCAGGGTTGGTGACTCAAGTGGGGCACGTGGTTGAGAAGTACGTGGAACCATAGCTCGGGAGGAGGGGGAGGAGCCCAGGGCTTTGCTGATGACAGCGTAGATATCGCCTCAGGGGTCGTAGGGCCAGGGTTCACGTCCACACGTTTATCACTATGCTAGGGCATGGGGGTCCGGCTGTAATGGTCGAAAAGCTAGCAGGTGGAGGGCCAGAGCACGTGTAGACGTTGTATATAACTCACCGCACTTGTATTCCTTACTACGCAGCTCTGTTTATCTAGTCCTCACACCCCTTCCATCCATCCATCCATCCATCCATTCCTCTCGTACTCTCATCATCACTGATCATTACTTTCTAGGGCTGTCCTGCATGACCCAGAGCTCTACCCAAACCCATTAACATTCAACCCAGAGCGTGTCACGAACAGTGACCTCTGGAACCACAGGAATCAAAGGGGACGGACAGGACAATGTCCAGAGACCTCCCTGCAATGAAAGGGGATGACCCAGCAAAGGGAGACAACCCCAATGCTCCCACAATGCCCCCCAGACCCCCAAAGCGCCAGCAAGGTGTTATGGACTTACCTCGATCTACAGGACAAGTCTCGTCTCCTGGCCCTGAAGTCCATCCTGTCCCTCGATCGACCCCAATTCCCATCCCCAAACACGCCTGTATGCACTGGGCCTTCTGCAAGAAGTCTGGATGCAAATGGCACGCCTAGACTCATTATTGTTCTGATGCACGGTGCCTTTGTTCTGACATTCTGTGGGACTTACTGTGCTCTGATACGGATATACTTACTGATCGAATGACTGACTACTCTCATGTTATTGTTCCCAAAGTCCAAAAACGCACCCTATGACATCACAGCTTATTGATAGCTTACTGATACTTAGGAAGAGCTGACAGGCCTGAGAAGACTGCTTATTGATCGTGCTAGCTACTTACAAATCCCTAAGTAGCAGACTTGTATTTAAACTCTTCTGATGCTGTAGAGTCGAGCCAAGCTCGACTTAATCAAACACTGGTCTTGCTGACTACCATCTCACCTATTGGAGTGACCCCTCTCATCGTCTAACCAACTCTCGCTCCCCTTGGATAATCTCCAAGGACCACCAAAGCTTAGTGATTGAGCTATATCAATCAGCACTCCGAAACAGGTGAGACGCTACTGCGAACTCTATCAAGAGTCGAGCGTCAGCGATTCTTGACATAAGTCGAGCTTTAAATAGCCAGTCAAGATGAAGGCTCTGAAAGAAAAACTCCAGGGGAAACAGAAGGAGGAGCTACGAGAATCAATAATCGTAAGCTTCCCAGAGGACCCCGAGGAAGCAGCAGACTTCCAGAACAGGAGATCAGACAACTTACCTCTAGCACTCAGAGGAATTGCCCTTTGGTCGATAAGACAGGACTTCGCCCAATCATCCTACACCATCCTAGGGATAGGAGGAACTTGGGTGCCAGTGGAATACATCAACAATCAGTGGTATTACACTTACTGGAGTCCAGAGGAAAGAACATTTTGGACGACCAAGAAGGATCTCGTCGAGAGCCCGAATAAACACGGATTGGGGACAGCAGCTGAACCCTATCGGACTGAAGAAGCCAGAAAACAGGATACTTCTTCAGACGAAGACATGAAAACTGACGAACAGTCAGAGTCTTCAAGAGAGAAAACTCCAATACTACAAAGACACGGAGTAGATCAAAGTGAATACAGTCTTCACGTCGAAACACAGCTGTTGCCAGAAGTGGAAACCATCACTAGGCAACTGAAAACAGTCGAAATCAGCCCACAACGAAAGTTGAATGAAGCTCTTGATCAGCTTATAATGGCCACAATGACTTCCACCGAAGAAAGAGTTGCAGACGTCACTTTCCAAAGCCTACAAGAAGGATCTTCTATCCAAACTACCTTCACCCCTATCCCAGTACCAAGCCCAGCACATAGGGGAGGAGGTGGTGAAGGAGGAGGAGGAAACCCTCCAGGAGGAGGAGGTCCCCCAGGAGGAGGTGGCCCCCCAGCCCTTCAACCAATGGCTGCCACGATGCAACAAGCAGCCCAAGGAGGAGGAGGACTGGATGGACACCCACCAGACATCTTCGATGGGAACAGGAAAAACGCAGAGTCATTTATGTATGACTTCACGGTCTGGGCCTGGATCAATTCGCACAAAAGAGTAATGGCTCGACCTCTGAGCCGAGTAGCCCTAGCCATCACCTACATCAGAGGGGATAGGGTCCGAGAATGGACCAAAGCTCAAATCCGCGCCGCCAACAACAGAGTAACGGACGGAATGAATGCAGACAACGAACAACACTGGATAAGGTTCAAAAATGACTTTGTCAACACCTGGAAGGACGACAGCCTACTCGAAGATGCTCAGTTCAAATTATCAGCGCTAAGCATGAAGAAGGATATGCCCTTACACGAATACATTTCCACCTTCAACACGCTCATCACCGAACTAGGGTGGGATAGAAACCACCAAGGGACAGTTCGGGCATTCAGGATGGGACTGAAATCCTGGTTGGCCACTGCGATCTTGAGGAAGGACAACTGTCCAGCGGACGACGACCTCGAAGGGTGGCAAGAGGCCGCTAGGAAAGAAGTTGTCAAAGCCAAAAGAATCAAGCAGGAGGCTGGGGGCTTCGGAAGGGGAGGACTTACTGTTCGAGAGAACATGTTCCAACAGTTCTTCAAAGACCACCCCGTCCCAAAGAAAGCTCCTAGAGACCCAGACGCCATGGATGTAGACGTCATCGACACTAAACCCAAAGGCCGACCCCCAGGAAAGTTCCAACAACTCGCACCTGAAGAGCGAAAGAAACTCATGAGCGAAGGACGATGCTTCAGATGCAAGAAACAAGGGCATATGTCTAGGAATTGCCCAGACAGAAAGACGACATTTGGGAAGAAACCCACAGCCAAAGTTATGGAGGCTGAAGAAGAGGAGTCTACTGTAGAAGACGACAAGGATGAAGTGACGTCTCAAGCATCCACAAAGGTCGGATCAATTAAAGGGAAAGGAGGATTAATGGCGCACATCAATGCCTTAACCATCGAAGAAAAAGAGGAGCTGTTCGACAAACTGATTAGCGAGGGTTTTTGAGAAGTTCCAAGCCGACGGCCTGGCTTAGGAATACTAGCATGAGCAGAGAAGAACAAGAAATGTACATTAAACGACTCACTTCCATGAATGTACCATTTTCCTTTCAAACTGCTCATGCGAAGGCCGAAGAAACAGCTCTGTTGGACAGCGGAGCTACAGAGAATTTCATTGATGAAACCACCTGGAAAAGAATGAAGGTCGGAAAGCGACCTCTAGTCAAACCAATCAAAGTCTACAACGTCGATGGAACGGAGAACAAACAAGGAGAAATGACTCATTACTGCCACTTAAGAATCTCTTACAATGACCAAGAAGACCTTCAAGAGTTTTACATCACAAACCTAGGGAAGGACCGCCTAATACTGGGATACCCATTCCTTCGAACCTTCAACCCAAGAGTGGACTGGAGAAAAGGAAAGCTGCTTGAAGGCACGGTCAAGATTCAAAGCAGCATGTACAAACACCTAGACCGCATGGTCACCAGGTGGCAGATCAAAGCCATTAAAAGTCTGGGCAATCCCAAGGAAGACGAGGCCATCTACGTCAGAAGGCAGACCATATCTCAGGAGATGGCCGAACGATACCATCAGAAGGGTACCACACAAATACACGAGGTGCCAAAAGAATACCGAAAACACAAAGAACTTTTCTCCGAAGAAGCAGCCAGGAGATTCCCCCCCGACCGAAACCCAAACGCCACAGTAGAACTGTTGCCAGGAGCTCCAGAGCAGTTAGACTGCAAAATCTACCCCTTGACTAAACCAGAAACGGAAACGCTGAAGAAGTTCCTTGCAGAAGAACTAGAAAAAGGGTTCATTGAAGAATCGGCCTCGCCCTACACCTCCCCTGTATTCTTCATAAACAAGAAGAATAGCGCCGATAAACGGCTCATCATCGATTATGAAAACTCAATCAGTGGACAAAAAGGGATAATGGCCCCTTACCCCGAATTGACCGCCTTTTGCAACAAATGGAGGGGAAGGAAATCTTTTCAAAGTTCGACATCAGATGGGGGTACAATAACATTCCTATCGAAGAAGGAGATCGACCAAAGGCAGCCTTCAAAACGTCACTAGGAACGTACCAACCTAAAGTGCTGTATTTCGGAATGAAAAACACCCCAGCTCAATGGACGCGACTGATGTGGAGAGATTTCCGGCCATGGAGGGACAAGTGGTTCGATCATATGGATACTTCGGCAGGCAGCTATATGGACGACTTCTTTATAGCCAGCAAGAAGACGCCCCTAGGGAGGGAAGGACATAAACAATGTACGCACGAATTGCTCGAACTGATGGCCAAACATCGTTATCATCTACGACCGGCAAAGTGTCAATGGGAACAAACACAAATGGAATTCCTAGGAATCCTAGTCGAAGCCGGGAAGATGAGGGTAGACCCAGCCAAACAGGACGGAATCAGTAAATGGCCTCGAGTACTCCAGAGCAAAGTGGACGTCCAGCGAACCATGGGAGTCTTACAGTACCAGAGAAGATTCATACCGAATTTCGCTCACATGGCTAGGCCCATTTTTGCCACCATCAAAAAGGGACAGAAGTTCGAGTGGACCAAGGAAGCGGAAACCGCCTTGGACAGTCTTATTAAGAAGATCGAAGCCGATCCTCAAATAAGCCACCCAAACCCTGACAAACCCTTCGAAGTAGAGATCGACGCCTCCGATTATGCTACGGGGCAGTACTCATTCAAAGAGATGAAACAGGAAAGCGGATGGAAGTGGGATATCATTCCGAAGCCCTCAACCAAGCAGAAAGGAATTACGAGTCTATGATCGAGAATTCCTGGCCCTTATCAGGGCATTCAAATTCTGGAGATACCTTCTAGAAGGCTCCCCACATCAAGTCAAGGTTTACACCGATCATGCCAACCTAACCAAACATAGGGAGGCGCAGAAACTCTCCGGCAAGGTGGCCAGATATATCACCTTTCTGGCAAGGTTTGATTTTGACATCTGCCACTTGCCTGGAAAGAAGAACGCCGTGGCAGACGCCTTGTCACAAGATCAGATCATATGCCATCAGAAGGGGAGGAAGTAAAGGCGATACCGCTCCCAGACCATTTGTTCATCAAACTCATCAGACCAATGGCGGTCGAAGAAGAAATCCGGAGACAACAGAAACGAGAGGAGAACGCTGCAATCCTTGAAGGATGGAAGACGAAGTATGACATCCAAAAAGGAAGGGGTATTACTGGCACCGACAGGCTATAGTGGTGCCCAAGCCGGAACAAATCCAGAAAAGCTTACTGGAGATCTACCATGATGGGCCTACAGCTGGACACCCTGGGCGAGCTAAAACACAACAGGACCTCCGGCGATATTACTGGTGGCCAGGAATGGGCAAATTATCGAAGGATATATAAAGGGATGCACAACGTGCCAGTCAAACAAAGTTATACACCACAGGAACACCCCGGGATTATACCCAATCGATCCAGAACCTGAGGCGCACCCCTTCCAGACGATAGCCATGGATTTCATTGTCAAACTTCCCACTTCAAATGGGTATGACGCAATCCTGACCATTACCGATCACGACTGTACAAAAGGCGTCATCCTAGTACCATGTCGAGAGACAATGAACGCAGAAGAGCTGGCAAAGGAATACAAGAACCGAGTATTCCCCTTCGTAGGACTACCCAGCAAAATCATTCAGATCGGGACACAAGATTCACTAGTAATTTCGCCAAGGAAGTTTGCTCCCAACTAGAGATAGAACAGAACATCAGTAGCGCCTATCATCCCCAAACAGACAGGCAATCAGAAAGAACAAACCAGAATGTCGAAGACATCCTACGAATCTTCTGCAATTACCAACAAACAAACTGGGCAGACTACCTCCCAGTCGTGCAATACATGTTGAATGCACGAGTATCGGCCACAACAGGAAGAACCCCTTACGATCTATGGATGGGGTATACACCAAGGGCACACCAGCCGGAGCGCCCAAGTGAAATGCCCAGAATAGAATGGTACAACACGAGGATAAAAGAAGCAAGACGAGAGGCACAAGAAGCAATGAAGAGGGCGCAATCATTGTGGAAGAAAGACACAAAGTTCAAGGAATATCAGAAGGACGAGAAGGTATGGCTCGAAGCAAAAAACATCCACACAACTCATCCCACTACCAAACTGAGACCCAAACGATACGGCCCCTTCGAAGTCACAGAAGCCATAAGCCCTGTGGCTTATCGATTGAACCTTCCAGAACAGTGGAAGATTCATAACGTGTTCCATGCCAGTCTACTAACACCATACAAGGAGACAGAGGAACATGGGCCTAACTATGAAAGGCAACTACCAGACCTAGTCGAAGGACAGGAAGAATGGGAGGTCGAAAAGGTGCTAGACTCGCGAAGGTATGGGAGGACGAAGAGGTTGCAATATCTCTTGAAGTGGAAAGGATATCCCGAAGCGGAAAATACCTGGCAAGACAAAAAGGATATCTTCGCACAACAATTGATTGAGAAATATCACAAGGAACATCCCACGGCTATAAAGACTGCAAGGGTACAAAAGGACGGGCCAATGGACGGCGAAGAACCCCATCATTCCATCACAACCCTCACTCAAGCCTTCTCTCGTCTCACACTAGCCCACATGTCTACTGCCCCTTCGCCCACTCCCTCACACATCTCAGTAATTTCCACTCGTCCCAGCACACCCGAGATCCTTCGAGTTCCCCCTCGGA
This sequence comes from Russula dissimulans, assembly GCA_022376545.1. NCBI lineage: Eukaryota > Fungi > Basidiomycota > Agaricomycetes > Russulales > Russulaceae > Russula > Russula dissimulans. Next base: position 67,344 of record WTXJ01000039.1, read on the forward strand.
GGGAAGATGCGACCACAAGCAGGGAAGGAAGCGTCCCCAGCGTCGAAGAGCTCCAAGTACCGCCAGGGCTTGGAGTTACCCAAGTGCGCGAAGGATTATCGGCACATTGGGAAGGTAGTAGTGCCGGAGGTGAAGCTTTGGGGTTCCAAGAACCTGTCCAGCCTGCCTCCGAATCCCCTGATGAAGGGGCAAGAGGAGCTGGCGCAACCCTCACAGAGGGTGTCAAGAATCGCTGACGCCCGACTCTTGATAGAGTTCGCAGTGGCATCCTATCTCCTTGTGAAGTGACCCTTGCATGATATAGCTCATGCAACTGCTTCTCTACCCCGCTCTTGATATCGATGAGGGAACTTCCTAGGTGTAGCTCGGTCTTGGGCTCTCGTCCTCTGGTACTGGTCATGTGGCCTGACTGTGGACATCTCGTTAATTGATGCGGTTCAGCCACGCAGTTTGTCTCCGTCCTTGTTGGGGGTTCAGTCGTCCGAGTTCTACGCCTCATGGATCGTGACTACTTAGACCTTAGTCACAAAGGTCTGCACCCAAATGGGCGTCGCTGTCAGCAGTCGAAGTATGGACTGCGTACCTCTCCTCTGGAGTGCTGCTTGATTTAGCTCAAGCACTAAGCTTCGGCGTTCCTTGGATGTTATCCAAGGGGAATGTGCGTGGGTTAGAAGCTGAGAGGGGTCACTCCCTACTGAGGTAAGATGCTTCAGATAGTCAGCAAGACTACTATTGGATTAAGTCGAGCTTGACTCGACTTCACAGCTTCCTAGAAGCTTAAGTACATGTCCACTATCTAGAATATCAAATAGGCAAGACAATAGCATGAGAACACCTTGTCATCCTAACAGTAAGTATCCTAGCATTCAAACAATAGTGTGGGAAGGACTCATCCTTCCCTATCATTCCTGGTCTAGCCTTTGAACAATAACGTGTGAATATTGTTCTCCTTGGCCAATGGCCTTTTCACCTCCAGGCGCTGATGCCGAGGTCACGGATACATTGTGGGCTACCTGAGGCCCACCCTCCTGTTCAGTTCAAGAGCTAGGCGAGCCTAGACTTGACAGAGCTTTAGATCCAAGAGCGAGGCAAGCCTAGACTTGACAGAGCTCTTCTTATGGTAGGGGTAGTTCCCCCCCTCTAGGTGGTCCCTCCCTGAGGTCCCGAGGAGTCCATGGGCGAGCCCCCTCTCGTCTCGTTCGGCGAGGCTCTTCTACGGTAGGGGTGGTCACACCCCTCCTAGGTGGTCCCTCCTTGAGGTCTCGAGGAGTCCGTGGACGGATCTCCTCTCGTTTGTTTCTTGGCTCGGAATCGTCTGAGGAGGTCCCTCCTCTCAGAGCCCCGTGGACTCATCGTCAGGACTCTCAGTCCTACCCTCTCTTGGCCTACTGGTCACTATGGGAGTCTTTTCGTCGTCATGAGATCTTCCAAGGGGGTCCTAGTGCCTGTAGCCAGTGGCACGTCTTGTAGATCGAGGTGGTCCATAACAGAGGGGCAGACTGGTCTCCCACCTCGGACACCTGCCAGTACCAGCCGATCCCTGAAGGAAGAAATCACCCCTACCCCTGCTTCGCCACACACCACCACCAGCCAACAAGCCACACCGAAATTGGTGGGTCACGAAGGAGATCAAGAAGAGGACGACCACCCAGGAGAGGGGTGGGTTAGGTGGAACCCAAGTCGCAGTTTCACCAAGACAGAAGTCCTACAGGAAGACACCTATAAATGGAAAGGAGCTAAGTACCAGAAGTTCCTCATCCAAAATGGGGACCCTAAGGTGTTTAGCACCATGGGGAAAGGGAAACCAGAGTACGGAGAGAGCCTCCACCCTGCTCCTAGCCGGAGGATCTTTCCTTGGGAATGCAAGGAAGAAGACCTCGAAAAATTCCTACCGGAGCACTACTTCCGAGACCGGTCATTGATCAGAGGGGCAGAACTGATCAATGACAATGGGATTTTCGCAGAAATGTATCGCCTCCAGTCTTCAGCAATCGAAAAGAAGTACCTCGACCTAGAGCAAGAGCGGCTCAGCAAGGAGGCACAAACACTCACCAACAAGTGGGTCAAACTCGACCGAAAGAGACGAAACGTCGAATCAGAAATCCGAGAAGCAAAGAGGTACCTCACCGAAGCCCAAGCTCTGGAGAGGATCAAAGAGGCCTACGACAACAGAGACCCAAAAGTGTTGATCTCCCCAGGGGAAGGAGGAGACTGGTTGATGAGTATGGGAATGGGGCAGAGGTACCACCTACCCCACACACCCAAAATCCTCGACAGCTGCCATTACCATGGCTTGGGAGCAGGCCACACAGAGGATCAATGCCACGACCCTCACAACAGGTGTCGACCTGGAGGACTCTGTGCAATTTTACCCCAGCACGTTGGCAAAGTACCTCGGTGCCCTTATGCATACCTCCAAAGCAAAAGGGAGGAAGCAGAGAAGCGGGAGAGTCGAGACCGCATTCAGAAAACCTTGCGGCCCTTTCCTGCCGCTCCCGCCGGTCCATCTTCCACTGGATCGGTGGAAACCATCCAAGGAGACCGTAGCCAGCTTCCTGGAGAGGGAAGTCAAGATGCCCCCGGCCCTCACTCACCTACTAGATCCAAGGGACCGAAAAGGGGGAGAGGGCAGTCAACCCCGCGTCGCATGGTGGCATCCCCTGCTGCACGCAAAGGGAAGGGAAGAGGAACTCCAACTCTTACCCCCAATGAGGACTCCCGACTCGGCCCTCACGTCTTATCTCAAGATAAATTCCCTATGACCGACGAATACCTGACCATGTGTCAGGAGGTCTGGAATTGTACGCGGAAGCATGCACAAGACGCCTACCCCCTCACGCGCATGGGAGTGGTCGTCGAACTCTTTCGCTCAAAACAGCGAGAAAAAGAAAGGAAGGAGAGGGAGGACCGAGAGGAGGCGGACCGGCAGAAAGATTACCACCTCGAAGGGGGAGAAGACCCTGACAACTACATTGACTGGGAGGCCCAAGATCGAGGTGACTGAGAGCTGTGGAAAGCTCAACCTTAAAGGGGAGATGATGTTATGGACTTACCTCGATCTACAGGACAAGTCTCATCTCCTGGCCCTGAAGTCCATCCTGTCCCTCGATCGACCCCAATTCCCATCCCCAAACACGCCTGTATGCACTGGGCCTTCTGCAAGAAGTCTGGATGCAAATGGCACGCCTAGACTCATTATTGTTCTGATGCACAGTGCCTTTGTTCTGACATTCTGTGGGACTTACTGTGCTCTGATACGGATATACTTACTGATCGAATGACTGACTACTCTCATGTTATTGTTCCCAAAGTCCAAAAACGCACCCTATGACATCACAGCTTATTGATAGCTTACTGATACTTAGGAAGAGCTGACAGGCCTGAGAAGACTGCTTATTGATCGTGCTAGCTACTTACAAATCCCTAAGTAGCAGACTTGTATTTAAACTCTTCTGATGCTGTAGAGTCGAGCCAAGCTCGACTTAATCAAACACTGGTCTTGCTGACTACCATCTCACCTATTGGAGTGACCCCTCTCATCGTCTAACCAACTCTCGCTCCCCTTGGATAATCTCCAAGGACCACCAAAGCTTAGTGATTGAGCTATATCAATCAGCACTCCGAAACAGGTGAGATGCTACTGCGAACTCTATCAAGAGTCGAGCGTCAGCGATTCTTGACACAAGGCCATACACAAACAGACCCAAAGAGAACCCCTTGGGAAATCCCCAAGGGAATCCCCAGATCACATCTAGGACCCTAGACGATCTAGATATCTCTAAGATCGGAATAGGGGATCGCCAGAGGTACAGATCTGGCCACAGATCTGCATCAATCCTAAAATACCTTGAGAAGCGAAGTGGCCACAACCCCCAAGGAAGCGCGCCACAACCCCAAGCGCCCAGAATAACTCCTCCCCAACCTGTTGGACAATCCAGACCAAGAACAGATGGCATTATGCCATTGGAACAACAAGACAGACCAAGAATAGCCCCTAGGGTAATAACACTTACTAGAGTACCATCCCTGTGTATATAAGGACTCCCAATATGAGCAGACAGTCCTCAGACTGTCCATTTGTGACACTCCCATCGTCTCCTCCCCTTACTGCCTTGCACTAAGCGGCTCAGTGCCTCTGCCCTCCCCTGTACTCTCTGAAACCCCCTGTGTCCTGACACTCAACCCGTATCGTCAACCCACATTCCCTGTCCATTCAGAACCCTCCTAGTGAATTACTGTCGACCCAGCAGTAAGTTCACCACATCCCCAGCATGGGACATTCACTACCCAAACCATAATGCAGACCAAAGACCCAAAGTAATGGCCTACACCAGGAAAACCGTGTCAGCTAAGTCAAACAACCCCCTCCCTTTCCTCGTCGTCTCGCACCCAGACATCTGCCCTCACCCGTGCATACAGGTCCTTGACCTGTTACATACAGGGGAAAAGTGGAGGATTGTCAACTTCTACCATTGTGCAGAGTGCTGCATTGATGCGAGTAAATCCAGTAGACGAAAGAGTGTGAGATTCAAGAAAAGAGGGAGAGGAGGGAACGGGCAGCGGTGGTTGGCTTAGATGAGACAGGGCGAGGCGGAAGCGGAGGACGCTAGGACAGGGCTAGCGCAGAGACGGGACGGACGCTGAGGTAGTGAGCTGGCATGAGATGGACGAACACTGAGACGAGAAGAGAAAAGAGTGACTGAAATTGGTTGACAAACGGGTAGAATGATAGGGCGATTCGATGATCTTCTCCAAGAGCTGGAGGGTGACTTAAATACAGGCGAGCTACCTACTTAGTAAGGTAGTAAACGAGTGTGTTGAGGTTGAGATGTCAGTAGGCAATGGCTGTACAAGCCCAGCCTTCGGAGGTAAGTATAGTAGCCGCGTTGGGGCGCTGAGTGAATAGAGGGCGATGAGGGAAAGGGAGGACATCGCGTGCTAGCGACACAGCAAAAGGGCGATGAGCATGGCGAGAACTAGAGGGAAAGGGGAATGGTATCGGAGAGATCGGTATGGACAGAAAGGAAGTGAATAGGGCAGAGTGGGAGGTTGACGTCTTGGCGTTCCGTGTTGCGCAGGCGATCGTTGGTGAAGACGGTTTTGATGACGGCGGCGAGGGCGTAGTGGCGGGGGAAAGGAGTGAGTTGTTTGTCTGTATTGACAAGTCGCCTTGAGCTTGAGTGACTGGGTGCTCCGATGAGTCGACTCCGCGTGCAGCTCCGAGGGGAACCTTACACCATGACGCAAGAGACAAGACCAGCATCAACGCGCTCCTCAACCTAGATCTGGATGCCACCACCCCCACCCTCGTCATCGGAGACTTCAACACGCACTCCAGGTCCTGGTCACCCATCGGAGTCAACCCATCGCACTGGGCAGCCAGGCTAGAGGAATGGGCAGTAGGCAACCTCCTAACATTAGCCAATGAGCCGGGCATCACTACCAGGAAAGGGTCAGCCAACGAGTGCGACAGCGTCCTTGACCTAGCATGGTACAACGCCGCCACAATAAGCAGAGCATCCTTCTCAAATCTACTAATTGATTGGGAAGGGTCACTCGGCTCCGACCATGCGGCCCTACAAATCTTGGCTAGGAGATCCCCAGGAACCCCCCGACAAACAAACGCCACTGCCGACCCAGGTTTTCTCATCGAGGACGGCACAAAAGAAAAATGGATGGACCTCTTCAAACAACTGTCTGGGCGCCGCCCAACCCTAATCCCCTCTCCGCCCCCATCAAAGGAAGAAGTGGAACAATCAGCTCGGGACCTCAAATCAGACATTGACGAGGCCATTGCTGCCACGTGCCGCAAACGCAGACCTTTCCACCCAAAGGCAGCCCCCTGGTGGACAGACGCATGTGCACTCGCAGCTAACCAACTAAAACGAGCCGCAGACAGCCAGACAAAAAAGACGGCCGCAGCCCAACTCAAAGGAGCGGTACGGGCAGCAAAACGAGCTTGGGCCAACGGGATCATCGCACAGTCAAACCTCTGGGAAATAGCAACGTGGCGCCATGGAAGAAGAACAACAAAAGTCCCACCCCTAAGGACCGGGGAGGAGCTCACCCACGACCATGCAGAGATGACAAGCATTTTCTCCAACCGCTTCTTTGTAGAAACACCGCCTGACGTGCCTCTCCACTTCTCAGATGACCCCCAAACACGACCCTCACGCCCCCCCCCGAGCATCCCGGACACACTGATCAACGCCCTCCTCGCAGACACGAGCAACAAGTCAGCCCCGGGAGCATCGGGCCACACATGGAAGGTCCTCAAATGGGTATGGGAAGCCACCCCCGATAGGCTCACCAACCTCATCCGTGCCTGCATAAGAGCAGGACACCACCCTCGCGAGTGGAAAGAGGCTACAGTGTGCGTCATACCCAAACCCGGACAAGCTGACTACACTATCCTTAAGAACTTCCGACCGATCGCCCTCTTGGAGTGCCTAGGTAAGCTGGTAGAAAAGGTGGTGGCACGGATAATGTATCAGGAAATCATCCAAGAGGACTCGATACCGACAAACCAATTCGGTGGCCACATGGCCTCATCAACCGTCGACGTGGGACTATGCCTGATACACGATGTCCAGAATGCCCACGCAGCAGGACTAAGAGCAGGCATCTGCCTCTTCGACATATCAGGCTTCTTTGACAATGTCAACCGCATGAGACTGGTCCAACTGACACAAGACCTAGGCTTTGCCCCGGAAATCGTCCAATGGTGCAAATCCTTCCTAGAGGACCGGAGGGTACGCCTCAGATTCAACGGGACTCTCTCTGACCCACTAGACACAAGCACCGGCACCCCGCAAGGATCGCCAATCTCCCCGGTGCTGTCCATCATCTACACCTCCCCCCTACTCCACAAAGTCTGCGAATGGAACAGGGCCACACTAGGTATGTACGTGGACGATGGTGTACTGTTCGCATGCGGACCCACCTGGACGGACATCACCAATTCACTGGCGAGCCAATACGAGTGTTGCGTAGACTGGCTAACCCGGGCGGGCATGGCTGTGGAGCCCGATAAGACGGAACTACTGCTCTTCAGACGCCGACGAGAGCAGGAAGACCCACCACCACATATACACCTGCGCATCCCGGCAGAATCAACCTACTACCGAGTCAAGGCCTCGTCAAATGTCAGGTACCTCGGCTTTTACATCGACCACAAACTCAACCGGAAAAGGCACGTTGAAATCTTGTGTAACAGAGCTCGAGACACTCTCAAAAGCCTACAGATCCTCGGCAACTCCACCCGTGGCATAGACTTTGCGCAATGGAGACTGGCATACAATGCAACGTGCCTCCCAGTCCTCACATACGGCTGCCAACTCTGGTACACTGGAAAGCAACGCGGCCTCACTCGCAAACTCCAACACGTCCAAAACGAGGCAGTAAAAGTCATCAGCGGTTCTTTCCGAACGTCACCTAGAGAACCCCTACACCAAATCCTCTCTATCCTCCCCATTGATCTACGACTAGACATGCTGACAAAAACCTACGCCCTCAGGCTCTACCGACTCCCACGCTCCAGTCAACCCCTCAAACGACTACGAACCCCATGGTCCAAACCAGTAGAGTCAGACCTTCCATCACCAACCCCGAACCGGAAGTCAGCAAAAACGGCCCTAAAATGGCTCGCCTCACGCGTCTCACCGAAAGGCCCACACATCGAGCTCTTCCCCACCCTGACGAACACCAACCTCAACTGGAGGGATAGGGTCTCACTACACCCAGATGGCCTTGATCCGGAGGCATTCCTAGCACCCGACTCAGTCACCATACTCTGTCAGGGGATCCTCACGTCAAAAGGCTCCCCAAATGGCAAAACGAGAGGTGCCGCAGCGGCAACCCTAAAGGTAGGCCCCGAAATCTGGGGCTCAACGGCGATTGGCCTTGGTGAGTCAATCACCAAATTCGACACTCAGCTAGCGGCCTTCTGCCCTGCCCTCGCTCTAGCGGAAGAGTACCTCAAAGCGCACCCAGATCAAGGGCCAATCCACATCCTAAACGACATCAAAGCAACAATCCAAAAATTCGCTGACACCAGCCCAGGCCCGAACCAGCCCACAACGCTAAGCATCGCGAAACACACTGCATTCCTCACCCACACCTACGCTAATATTTCCCTCAGAATCACATGGTTCAAACGTGAGGAAGGCCAAGAAATCTTTGCGCAAACAAGAAGGCTCGCCCTGGAAGCCATCAAAAGGCCACCAGACCCAGACCAGGACCCGCAAACAATCAACTACCAACGACAACAAGCAAAAGCTGAAGCCACCCAAAAATGGGAAGAACGCTGGCATAAAAACCCGCGTACCTCCCTAGTCTACCGCACCGCCTGCACAAAACCACCGGATGGCAAACTCCACCCAATCCTCAGAGCCCAACTGAGGAAGAGTAAGCCCAACATAAACGAAGAGGAGCCACGCCCACACACCTCCCGTGCTACGTCATCCAACTTATTCCGCTTTATCACAGGCCACGCCTTCACAGGCCAATATGCAGCAAGGTTCCTAAGGAATAAATTCCCGCACCCCTTCCCTGAAGAACTCGAAGCATGCCCCTGTGGGGCAACCCCCCAAACCGTCGAGCACGTGCTCCGCGCATGCCCAATCTTCGACAAGGCCAGACACAAACTCCTAACAAGCGGAGGTTGAGTACGAACACTCGATAAACTCTTCGAACCTCTGCACTGCACAGAAACCCTGCAGTTCCTCGAGGAGACACAAGCCTGTGCGAGGCCCCGCACTGTAATATGGGACCCAGGAGGGGCAACGGATGAGCACACATAAATAAAAGTACCAAAAGCTCATAGCTCGGTTAATATCGGCTATGCAGCCAAAGAGCACACCACCCCATGAACCAAACACACATACTACACCCAAGCGGGAAAGCGCTACCCACACATGTCATACATAACACGCCTACGGCGTGACCGCCTCTTTGTCTGTAGTTACATGCGAGCGGAATATAAATTCGGAAAAAAAAAAAAAAGAAAAAGACGAAACAGGTCACATGACGGTTATCCCAACGACACGCATTCCCAGGCGACTTGTTTTAACGTCGAATTCTTATCTTTTTGACAGTAGTGTCGGCTGCAACCTTTACACGTTTATGGTTGACGTTCTCCTCGTCCCTCTTTCTTTCAACATGGAAACGTGTTTCGATCTTTATCTCGCTCCATTTACCTCGGATACAGCATCTTGGTATATGGGTACACGTAGTCCGCGGAACAACATTATCTTACTGCGGAGGATTGCTGTTCATGGGAACCATATGACGATGAAAGTGAAACAATGGGATGTCCCGGAGGACATTCGGAATGCAACGGATTATCGACTAGTCGTTACCTGTCCTGCATTAATAACTTTTTCGTTTACTAATTTTCGTGTATTGCTCCAACTCGAAATGGAATTTTGACCCTTTACGGCTTCCCCGCTGTACCACTATCACCCCTGCTTTACCCCTCCCAACTATGGTCAGTGTAACTACGATCACCAATGGCAACCCCACCGGCACTGAACTAGATCCGTCGTTCAAGTTGTCATCGCCCTCCATATCCCCCTGCACGTTTACCAATCTGCCCCGTCAGACCTGGTATCTCTCACGAATCACTCCCCCATGCGGATACGCAGCCCTTTGTGGGCCTAGTGACTAACCCTGGTAAATGAGTGATTAAGGGTGTGAGGGGAGACGAGATGCGCACTAGATAGCGAGAACCCTGCCGTTCGTCGGCAGCTCCCATCGATCCCATCGGAGTCCCTCGAGCATGGACGGCCGTCCATCCTGCACTGTCACGTGATCTATTCACGTCGAACAGTGACAGCCGTGCCCAAGTGTTCTTGGTATGGGGAATGGGGAAGGAAGCATGGGAGAGGTTCTCAAGCTGCAAGTGTCACAGTGGCGTGGCCGGGCACTTGTCAGGGTTCGTGACCCAAGTGGGCACGCGGTTGAGAAGTACGCAGGCGGGACCATTGAATATTGGCCCAGATGGAGGGCTCATTGGGGCTTCTGGGCTAGGGGGAAAGCCGAGATAGAAGCGTGCAGGGCTTCCGAGATTCCGAGATTTGTATCTACTTGGTTGCAGCTTGGGAGTGGGGGGAGGAAACTCAGGGCTTTGTTGATGATGGCGCGGATATCGCATTAGTGGTCGTGGAGTCAGGTACGTTTATCACCAGTGTGGGTCCGGCTGCAAGGGGCGCAAAGCTGGGAGGGGGAGGTCTAGAACATGTGTAGAGGTTGTATATAGCTCACCGCACTTGCGTTCCGTTCAGCCTACTCATACACGAGCTCTGAATTGCACTGTTCTACTCCTAAGGACGTTTACTCCGAGTTCTTAACAACAACTGTCATGTCCTTGCGGGGGTCCTGATGCTGAGGGCCCTGGCAGTGGCGGTGGTGGTGGCGGTGGCGGTAGAAATATATAAGCTCACCCCACTCATACACGAAAAACAGGGCTCAGGGCTCCACTCCTGAGAACATTTACTCCCTCCTTAACAACATGTCCAACACTTACATACCATTCCTCGGCGGTAATGGCGGCGCTGGCAGTGGTGGCAGTGGTGGACCTGGACCGAGTCATGGCTCAGGGCAAAACAACAACCAAAGTACTGGGAGTGGAACAACCAATCCGGAACAACAGTCCATGTTGCCTAAACGTAGAGGTGAGTGATGATTTATCGTGTGGAATTTCTTTGTTTAATGTTGGGGCAAGAGCACGTGGATATCAATCAATATCGGACGCAATTACACTCAAACAGGTGACATCACGGTCGTTCCTATTATGCATTCCCAGGCAACTTAATACTCTGTAAACAGGCTCATAACGGTTGTCCCCACTATACGCATTCCCAGGCGACTTGTCTTAACGGCGAGTTGTTATAATAATGGCGGCGGTAGCAACGCGGCGTCTGCCTTTATCGTTGATGTTCTCCTCGTCCCTCTCTCTGTCAACACGGAAACGTGTTTCAATCTTTATCATCCACTTGACCCAGGCTGGGGCGCGAACCTGAGTCCACGTAGCCCACGGGACAACATTATCTTACTGCAGAGGATGGCTGTTCGAGGGATGCATATGGCGTGCGCAGTGAAAGAATTGGATATCGCGGAGGACATTCGGAATAGAACGGATTATCGCTTAGTCGTTACCTGTCCTACGTTAGGGACCAGTTCGTTTACGTTGTTGTTGCAACTTGAAATGGAATTCTGATTACCAGCGGAATTGGCCAGTCGGCACGGGGACCAGATCCACCCTTCAAGTTGTCATCGCACTCGGCAACTCTCACGTGCCATTCCCCCGGTATACGTAGCTCTGGTGGTCGCCACTGCGCAAGCCTAAGCTGACACGAGCCAAAAACGTTGGCATTGTCATCTGCAGCAGCCTGTTTATGGCAGTGCCCATTCCCGAGTCCTGTCCACACATCAATGCTCTCAAATGGGTATGCCTGCAACGACAGCAGCTACCCAAAGGCAGAGGGGACATATTAATTTTCGTCAATACCGAGCGGCGGAGTCCAAGTTGGAACTGGAGCTGGAGCGGCTCACGCTTCTGCGCCCGCGCCCGAACCTGCAACGACTACGCCGGAAGAAAGTGGCAGATGGGCTGGTGAAGCCGGGCACTCCTGGCGGCCTAGGATTTATTGGCAAGCCACGTGGGATTGAGATGGCGACGAAACGCACGCAGAAATGAGAGCGCCCCTGCCAGTGGGACCGTGACGCCCCACCCTTCGGTGCGTAGTATACCCGCGCCGACGACCGCAGTGCCAACCGCCGCTACTACTGTACTGCTGACTGCGGCGTTATCTAGCATTCGGGTCTGTCCCTCCCGTCTTCTCCTTCCCTTGGTGTCGGGACCGTCTCAGGTGCCGCAGCACCAGCAGCTCAGGGTCGTGCTCGCCAGCGGCATTCTCAGCACACCGACCGCGACTGACGGGTCCACGCTCCCCCTCACTCAGGACATCCTGCTGCTCGTCGCGGAGGAGCGCGCGCATGTGTGGGCGATTGTGTACCGTGGGACTGTCGCGAGCGCGGGGACCGTGACAGATGTGGCGGCGCTGGAGGACGCGACGTCCGTGTAACTGCTGGGTATCTGGTCATTGGGCGTGCGCTGCAGGTCGCTGCCGTCAATATTCAGTTTGCGCTGTTTGCTTGGGGACGAGTAAGTGTCTGGTAGACTACATATGAACCTAGTAAGGAACGATCCGAGCCACGCACATGCTGATTTGTCAGCCGCGCCCTCTCCCACCCTCTCGCCGTCTCGACCTCTTTTCACCCTCAAAACCGGCCGCGCGCCGAAGACCTACCTATCGCCCGAAGCCCCGTTAGATTTCCTGCTCGGCCAACGCCAAGACGACGCCTTGTTCGACCTCGCCATGCCCCTCGATCCCCTCTTGGACAGTCCCGCTCCGCTCTTGTCTCCATTTTAGGTTACTCTTTCATACGCCCGCTTTTCAGTGCGATACGCTGCCCATTCGACGTCGCCAGCGACCAATGGCGACCTCACAGCGCGGCCACGGCCGGCGCTCCCGTACTCACCAACGAACTATACCTATACAGCTAGCTTCGACCTTGCTTGTTACCCGCCTGTCACTCCAGAAAGGTACGATACGTTTTATATTATTTCAGACTTTATTCTAGGTGCTCGAAAGTGTGTATAAACCCTCCCAAAACGCCTCGTGTAGAGCAGCAGTTTACGGCGCGATCCCATCTTCTCTCTTGATGCTCTTCTCTCTTGATGCGACTTTGAACTCTTGCCTGCGCTTCTCATCTCCTTTCTTCGCCTTTCAACTTTGAACACCTTATCCGCCGTGCCGACTCGCATTCGAAATCGTCTTCATTTCTCATCTTTTTGTTCTCGGCTAACTCGTCTTAGTCAGCAGCGTGAGTTCCACACTTCGACTCTGACAAATCTTCCCTTCCTCCTCCTTCGAGCTTCGACTCTGCCGAACTCACAAATAAAGTGCGCTGACTCGTACCTCCGCGCTTATTTTATTTTGTTTATCACGATGTTAGCACGACGCTTCATGTCGACGCCCTTCGTAAGTTCGGCAAAGTCGAGTTGTGAGGGAAAGGGTTTGGCCCGGGGTTACACGAAAAAAGGGGAAAAAGAATGGTATTATGAACGACACTCGCGCTCTCGTGCTCACTCATTCGCTCTCCCTTTACTCGAGGTCTGTTTGGGAGACTTATATACATGGTTTGAATATCATCCAGTTAGTTGGCCTCACGTTGCACACAGGATATGAGATGATTTTTCCAAGCACCGCAGTAACACCATCCGTCGAACTCCAAGCGTCTTTTCTTTTTCACTACCCTGTGCAGTGGAATGCTATACATGCTCAGCCGTGACCCACTGACCGCTGGTATTCTCCTCTTGACTCCTCGGCCCTTGTGGATTTTCCTCCCCGAAAGATTACAGTATGCTAGCCGACGAAACGTAAACGAGCAGTGGGGTCGAATTACCTAATGGACGTACTAAACCTCATGTCAAGATTGACCCGAGTGGCGGCCCTGTAGAGCAGGCGCGCTAACCAAATTACGCCATGCACGCGCGGCTATTACTCCTCAACATCGTGCCTCCGCGCGGCGCAGAGAAGACATCGCATTTGAGGTGAGCCAGCTTGTTCCATGTTCGGAAAGTGCTTTAATACTTCACTTATTCATAAATTCATGGACGCGTTCAAGTTCGCTTCGTCTGAATCAGCAGGGCTTTTGGCCTGGAAAGCGGTGCAGTGAGCTAACTTACAATTTGTCTTCCTTCCTTATCCGATCAGTAGCAGTCAGAATCATAGCCGTCAAGTCCAAGTCACAATGACCGGAAGGAATAACGCAATTTTGAGATTCATCGTTCTCAACAGATGGGGACACTACATCGATAGAATTGCCAGTGTATTCATACATACATCAGGACGGAACTCCAGATACGATCGTGTCTCGGACGTAAACCGAATATCGAGCAAGCTAGGTAGGGGTACACATGGGTTACAAAATCGTATACAGGGCGGTTAAGTGTTACAGTAGGTGAACGAAGATCTGAAGCGCGAGGTAATCCTTGATGATACAAACCAAACAACCCAATCTTTTTTTTTTCTGCCATCCACGCGAAAATATCGTAATCCCCTTGAAGACTTGAGACGGTCAGGGTAATGATTGGTACAGACGAACAAGAGAAACTGGGTGGCCCGCAGTCTGGCGGGCATCGACGAATGAGGCGAATTCATCGCTAATGTCGTCGGTTCCGTCGTATGAGAGCTCGCTCAGCTCGGGTAACAGCATTGGCGATTCTCCGTCCTCCAATTGCAGAGAACAAGTGAGCATCCGGATGAGTTCGTGGTCCACTCGGAGGATCTTCACCTTGCTAAACGGCGTGAGAAGTCCACGCCACTGTGTGCGGTACGCTTCGTAGCGCCACTCCAGTGGTTTAACGGAGTCCCAGTACACGAGAGTGAGATCCTCTACATCGGAGAATACGGTCCTCAGCGCATTTAAAATTTGGCCCGCAGACGCTACCTGCCAGTCGAGGTGCTTGCAGGTAACATTCGTGTTGTAGGCATGCACGCTGGAACCTTCGTGGGGGTACACGCTGATCTCGACTCCCTGGGCAGAGAAGGTGATCCTGGCCTTGTTGAACTCGACGTCCTCCGTTGTCGTCATAAAATGCAGGAGGTGTGGGACGGAAAATATGAGCTGATTGAAGAAAGCGATTGCGAGCCTTTGGAGGTTGGGGGTCGTGATCCACGGAAGAAGGACCTCGAGGTAGGCGCTGGTACCTTTGAACAGAAATAAGCGAAGGCGAGGGAGGGTGACGTGCGTCACGATCGGGGTGTGAATTAGCTGCCGGTCGATGTCTCGGTTGGGAATGGGCGAGCGAAAACCAATCCCGAGGTTCTCCAGCTGAGGCATGAGTGAGAGCCGTTGGAGCAGTTGATTGGGGGAGAAGTAGGCGGACTCGGATGGGGTGATGCTCTCCAGCATGAGCGTGACGAGGGCCGGAGCCGTCGTAAGTAATGGAGATCCAAGGGGAAAGGCAATGTTATCCAATATGAGGTGACGTAAAAGTGGTGCCTGAAGCGTTTCGGGGAGCCTCAGGCCCGTGTGGTGCTTGGCTGGAGGCTGGATATCCAGGCATTCGAGGATCGGAAACTCGTCGGCGATGGCCATGATGAATTTCTGCAGATTTGGAAGGGAAATCGCAAGGCGGATGCGGCGGACTCGGTCACGAAGTTGGAGCGCGCGCTGAATTCCCTTTTCGTCTTCCGCAGTCAACTCGCGACCGTCTGGGTTGTTTATGTCGTTGTAGTCGATGATGAGAGGGACGGTGGGTGAATGTGCCAGCATGTCCGCCACGGGTGTTCCATACGTGCAAAGGAGGCATAGGCGCAGGCGGGACGGAGATGCGAGTACGAGAACCCTCCACCGGAGGCAGACGTGGGCAAGCTGGTACCACCAGCGTTCGCGCTCCCATGTGCCCGACAGCTTGATGCCGGTCTCATCGGTCTCGTTTTCTTCCAAGCGAACGGGTCGACAGAAATCGAATATGTTGAGAAGCGAGTCTTCGTCGAGGACATGGATATATGCGCTATGTGGTCTGTTGCCCGTGTGCCGCGTTCCTCACAATCAGATAAGACATGGGACGAATAGGGGACGTACCTCCATTGTTGGGCCTCACTACTCGGTGCACCATTTCCCAAGCTTTCGGTGTGTTGAAGGAGAAGGGCGAGTGACGGTAGATGAGACATTGTAGGGGAGTAGCTATTGGCGATGTCGTGGTCGATAAGAGGATTTGTTGACTTCATGGGGCCATTTGGGAATAGTTCAATACCGGGGGCGCTTAATTGTGCCCTATCCCAGAACTCCACTACAGCTCGGTCAAAGTGGTACAATGAGTGAGTTATAGCAGGGAAATGCGTGTTTCTCTGGCGTTGATGGTTCAAATGGGGAAATATCGAAAATCACTGAGTTAGGAATATTGTTAAAAGGAAAGGAAACTGCGGCAGTGACGGGTGAGTGCGACTCTCCGATGTGCCAAACAATCTTGAAGATGAGGCCCCTTGGCACAATAACGCCACCATCGTCACTACTACATCATGTGTATTCTCCCACTCGACCAACTACCGAAGGAAGGAGAAAATGGAGGAAAGTGGGGTATGCGTCAGCGGCGAGACGTGGACTGTAAGGATTGTTGACTTTTGCCTTTGTGATGACTTCACAGGTACAGTAGACCTGATCAATTTCATTTTCAGCCGAACTTTTGCGCGTAGCGTCACCCGTACGTACCTTGTTGTCATCAACGTTACACTGTCAAAGGATCCGACGAACAATTATCGTTGGCAAGCTCGATCCACCGTAACGTGAGTGTCTCACTTGCGCGCGCGATGCAAAGCCACCACGCCGTGATAACACAGCAGTGGCGGCTCCATCGCCGTTGCCAGTGCAGGATCCAGGATTCTCGCAGTCGTAACCGCCATGGTCATTCACCGGCGTGGTCGCTCGGAAATGCCAGAATCCATCCTCCTCAGCCACCACATCAAACCACGAGACGATTCAGACGAAGGTCGTTCCCGAGTCAAGAAGAAGTTGGTGATCACGCGGCGTGGTCCTATCCACTGGCGTCCTTAGCTCCCCACCCCCACGCTTCCGATTCCATCTCGCTCTGTGACATCTGTCGCCTCTGCGGCATTGGCACATCGAGAAATTGGGTAACAAGTAGAAAAGTTAAAGATCTAAAATACCCTAGGCTCTAGTGAATGGATCCTTCTTTCTTTTCCTACCACATTTTAATGATGGGTTCGATGACAGTCATGTACATTTCAGTTATGAACAATGCAGTGTAAATGATGACTTTAATGAGCTTTTTCAAACCTTTATACTTATTTACTTGTGGCAGAAATAATTGAGGATGACTGTTGACACAGTGTAGGTTCCTTTTTGACTTTTTACCTTTTTTACTTGTCCAAGCTCGTATGAGCTCAGAGCTCATGTTAGCTTGGACTATGTGTATTTAGGAAGAACCAAAGTCGTCCAGGGAGATCTCGAGTAGAGATTCAACTTCCACTCTTCTTTCGACCGAGGACGTGACTAAATACCGGTGTCACGGTTTCTTCAATTTCCCAATCCCGTGCCCACGCTGAATCTGGACTAAACATGCAGCTACTAGTAGTTGTCATTCAGACCCCATGCCTCCGTTTCATCAGGTGTTTCCAGAGTCTGCTATTGGACGCTATGCCCTGACGAGCTGCTGCCAATGTCCAAGGCGATACCATCACTGGCACGACCGTCGAAGTGATGACCACAGAAGGTAACCACCAATTCAATGATCGCGCTCGCCCTGCGTCGAATGATAGCCACGCAAATCCGAACCATCCTTCTTCTCGTTCGCCTTCCTTTCCTCCTCTAACGGGAGGTGAATGTGTACAGGTGTGTCGCTGGCAGGACGCGATACTTTTAAACTCTTATATTTCTACAAGAAAATAAATAAACCCTTATTGATCGATGATCGACGATCGACCAATCAACGGGGATGATCAACGAGACGCACCGTTGGCTCACCCAAAGACCTCTTGGAGTCGCACCAGGAGAGAAGAGAAAGGAAGGAAGGTCGGATTCTGCGCGATACTGCTCTGCTCTACACGCCGAGACCTTTTGGGAGGGTTTATATACACATCGAGCATCTCGAACGAGAGCTTGTAACAAATAAGATGCATCATACCGTTCTGGGTGACAGTCGGGTAGTAAGTACGAGCAGCGCTGGTCGTGCGGTAATCGTTGGCGATGGTGCGGGAGCGTTGACCAACATGGGCCCGCTGCGAGGCCGCCGCTGGTTGCTGGAGACGTCGAACGGGTGGTGTATCGTACTGTAGAGTAAAAGAGACTAAGGGGAGGGAGAGAGAAACAAGCATACGAAAGGATAGCTATGAATACCGACATGTGGGCGGGGACTGTCCTATCCAAGAGGTAATCGGCCGAGGAGAAAAACGGGGCACAGCGAGGTTGGACACTGGCAGGGCAACGTCTTGACGTCGGCCGAGCGAGGAGTTCGACGGGGCTTCAAGTGATGGGTATGCCTTCGGCGCGCGGTCGGTTTTGAGGGTGCAAGGGAGTCGAGGCATCGTGAGGGTGAGAGGATGGGAGGGGTGAAAGGGTACGAAGGGCAAGGATGACAAATCGAAGGAGTGCCGCGCGGGGCGATGGCAGATAAGATGGTCGTGGCTCGGATCGGTGTGTGGGCGTTCTGCATGGCTCCTTCTAAGCACAGCAGCGGCTGGCCTCACCGTACAATGCAGCCTGGTATACATTCCATTGGAGTACCATTCACCTGCTATGTTTTTCCATAGCAATCTCCTTAACAAACTATGCGATCGTGCGGGAATAAGAGCTGGTGGGGATGCGGTGATATTCTAGACGGATG
Source organism: Russula dissimulans (assembly GCA_022376545.1). Classification (NCBI taxonomy): domain Eukaryota; kingdom Fungi; phylum Basidiomycota; class Agaricomycetes; order Russulales; family Russulaceae; genus Russula; species Russula dissimulans. The sequence continues at coordinate 85,759 of WTXJ01000039.1, forward strand.
GAAGGACAATTTGATGAATCTTCTTGGCGGAGGTCACGACGTACGACGTATCAAGATCCTCCAAGCCTAACCATTCGCGGATGACATTGGGGAGGCCATGGGCATCAACGATCGCTCACTCCAAAGAACGACGGGGTAGCCTGCGTGCTGGCGGCCACTGAGGAACGAGGCGAATAGCCTGGCAGAATGCCAGTAATTTGGTAGGTCAAGCTTCTCCAGCTCAGGTAACAGTTCCATGGGTGATTCTTCATCAGCTGATTGTAGACAACGAGAGAGATCCCAGGAGAAGTCATCTTCCACTACAAGAGTCCTCACCTTCCTAAACGGCCTAAGAAGTTCGCACCACAGTGGCAATACGTCATCCGAGGCTTCATCATCTTCAGGATGCCACTCCGGTGACGTACGAAGACCCGAGGAATCGACGGAGAGAGTAAGATCCACTACCTCAGAGAGGATTGTGCTAAGCACGTTCGAGATTTGCGCTGCCTTTGCCATCTGCCGGTCGAACTGTTGATCCAGAACCTTCACGTCGAAGTTATATACCCTGGCCCCTACCTGGGGCGATGCGCTGATCTGAACGCCAAGATCAGAGAAGCTGATCATGGCCTTGCCAAATCTAAGGTCCTCTGTTCTCATTATAAACTGCAGGAGATGTGGGGGGGAAATTGTGGGCTGATCGAAGAATGTGATGCTAAGCTCTTCAAGATGAAGGGTCGTGATTTGAGGAAGAAGTTCTTCCAGGTAAGCACAGGTACCAGTGAATTGAAACCTGCGAAGGTTAGGAAGCGCGGCGTGTGTCGTGATCGGTGTGGGCAATAGTTGCTCCATGACATCAGGATTGGCAATGGGAATACGAGTGGGAAAAGCGATGCTCAGGGTCTCCAGGTGCAGCATGAGTGAAAGTTGTTGAACCATATCATTGGGGGAAAGGTAGGGGAGGATATCCTTAAGGGAGAGTGTGACGAGGGCCGCGGCGGTTGCCGTGGGTAGAATTGGAAAAGCGAACTTATGCAGTATGAGGTGGCGTAGATATGACGCTTGAAACGTTCTGGGGAGTATCAAGGCTGTATTGCGCCTTACCGAGGGGCTGATATACAGGTGCTCAAGCATCGGAAAATCGCTGTCAAGGGCATTGATGAACTTCTGCAAACCCTGAGCAGGGCCACAAAGGCGGATGCCACGGACTCGGTTTCGATGCTGGAGCGCGAGGAGTAGTTCGTGTTTATCTTCATCTTCGTTCACATCTACTTCGTCTGCAAGTAACCAGTAGCGTCTGCGAAAGTAATGCACGACAAGAGGCAAGGGGGGTGAATGGGCCAACATGTCTGCTACAGGTGTATGACGATTGCAAAGAAGGGAAAGACCCAGATGGGATGCCGATGAAAGTATAAGGAACCTCCACCTTCGACAGACGTGGACGAGCTTGTACCACCATCGTTCGTAGTTCCATTCCTCCCTTCCGAAGAGATAATACTCGTTAGCCCTATCTTCGTCGGAAAGGACTAGCCGACAGAGATAAAAGATGTGGAGAAGCGAGTCATCGTCAAGGATGTGGATTTTGCTGAATCCCATGGGCCGTATTCACTAAACTGATAAGATACGGCAAGGACAAGGTGCATACCTCGAGTATTGGGACTCAAAGCCCGGCACACGTTGGCCGGTGCTTATTGTGGATAGACGATGAGGGATCGGCGGTAGGCTGGGATACATGTCAAAGAAGTAGCTTAAGTAGCTATCGATGATATTGTGATGGGCCGATCGAGACGTGGCGTCCGCTGCTCAAAAGTTACAATCCTGACAACCAAAATTGACAATTGTGACTACTCATTACAAACACAATCGCGTTCACTCATGAATGAAAAGTTCCCTTTCAACTTATCAGAGCACTTTTTGGAGACTCCAAGCTTCAAGTCTGTCAAGTTGCTTGTACATTTGAATCGGAGTTTGGCGGAGTTTTCCATACAACTGCCACCCTGCGTCATTTCCAAATACCGCCGCGTCTGCCTCCAACACGATCCCCCCCCACTAACACCATCACAAGCACGCAGCCCGCGCTCCTCGCTTTCAACAACAACAATCCATACACTCTCTTCCAACCTGTCCAAAAAAAAAAAACATGCGCTGAGCAACCACTGGCAAGCAGGTATAAAGACGAGCTAAGTGAAGTGAGAAAGGACGCAATCACACGAGACCTTTGGTGGCGTCGACAAGCGCGGGACATTTTACACGGAACCGCCCAGTAACGGCGCCTAATATGACGGCGCTCGTCTGTACAGTATCGTGATATTCCTGATTCATTCGTGATGTGATGATAATCAAGAGATGATTATAAATTAGCAGCGTGTACTGTAGTGACGCAAAGACGCATAAGGAAAGGAGGCGACGCACGATCAGGAGAGAGATAATACGTCCCATTTGTTCTGTCGTCAAATGAGCGATCCCGCAAAAAACATCCAAAGTCAAAGAGTCGAAAGCACAGTCCTGTAGTGATGAGCCTCCTGAGAGGTCATTCTTTCATTGACGATGATGTACCGGTGTTTTTACCCAGCGCCAAGAATGACTGCGCACGCCACCGCTCCACGTGCCGCCAAAGACAATAAGGAAACGACTCTTCATTTTAAAATTTCCTTTTTTACATGAGTTTTTCATCTTTGGTTGATAGAATACATACACATACAGAAGCCATACGCGTCCTCTGACTGACTGCATATCACAACCCAACCCCTAACGAATGTAAAGACAAATAAAAGACAGGAACAGTCCTGGAATCAACCAGGCGGGATCCTAGAAAGTGGGGCGTTCTGTTCACCCAAAACGGTACAGCAACTCGCACACACACATCGCAACACTCGAACATCGATACAAACCTCACACACACACACCTCTCTCTCTATCATCACTTTCGCATCGCGCATCTCATACAAACGCAAGGGCGGACCATGCGGCTACCGCACCAACAACCGCCGCCGTCGTGACGTGAACCGCCGCGCGCGCATATCGGCGGGTCCGCTTCCTCGTCTGGACCTTCGGGCGGCGCGCGGGAACGGTGTTGTTACCTTGCTCATCTTCTTCACCCTCAGCAACATCGTTTTCATCTTTGCGATCGTCCATGTCATCCTCATCCTCAGCGCGCTTGCGCTTGCGCGTTGGCGTGGTCGGTGTCGTCGTGGCCGCCGCCAGGGCAGCATCCGACTGCGCCGAATGAGCGCACAACGCACTGTGCGCGTGCATGCATCGACTTACCTCACTCGCAACGACTCGAGCCGCCTCTTCCGCCGCTCGCGCTTCAGCCTGCGCCTTGGCTTGAGCAAGAGCCTCCTCCGTGACCGATAGGCGGCCCTGCACTTCGGCAAGCAGGTCCTCCGCGGCTTTCACGCGACTCCGCAGCGCCCCTACCTCGTTGTCATCGCGCATGGCGCCACGAAGGTCGGCCTGCACCGCGTCAGCACGAGCGGCAAGCGCGTCAGTGCGGTCAGAGAGCATCTTGTGGTCAGTCTGCGTCTTGCGGTGCGCGATCTGCATGCGCAGCACGTTGCCCTTTCAATACGAGTGAGCAGACTGTGGAATAAAAATGATACCCAAACTACATACCCAGAGATTGACGAGCGCCTCATCAAGCGAAGAGAGGCGCGCGTCAATGGACATTCCAGAGCTAGCAGCAGTGCTGGTGCAGGCCGGAGCATGCGTGTTGAGTGATGACTGGACACTGACGGCAGACGTAACCAAGGGACGCGGCTCGAGAGGCAGAGGCGCCGGTGTAACTGCGTTTGTGCCAGTGGTAGTTATGAGGTCGACATCAGCTTCACCCTCCGCATCAACGTCCGAGGCGACATCTTCAGCAAGCTGGTCGGAGCTCTCAGAGGCCTCTGCTACGAGGGAGGACGAGGCAGTCCCATCGGCTGCACCAGACAACTTCTCTACCTGCCCAGAGGGCCGGGATAGGGACTCTTGTTGTTGTGGTCGCTCGAACTGGGACAGATCCTCTCCATCCTCCCAGGGCGACACAACGGCACTGCGAACCGGGGAACCGGGATAGGCCCCGATAACCGAGGGCTCGTTGATGCTCGCGATGACATGCGACCCTGTTTGGGCAACAGACGCAAGGGCCTCTTCAATAATCTCATCCGGGACATGATTCAAAACGTTCACGACCGGCGGAGAGGTTGGACGGGAAATGTCCATGGGTTCATCGACGCCAGGTTCAACGGCAGCGTTGGGAGGATCTTGAGTGATATGTCTCTGGGTGCTATCAAACAACCATGAATCGATGAAAGGCCTACGCTCGAAGGGAAGAGATGGGGCCATCTGAGAGTGCATGTTCAAGGGCGTGTGAGGAGCGTGTATAGGAATATGTGTAGGAGGGGCGTGATGCGTCACATGGCGCGAGGCAAGCAGGCCGAGGCCATGAAGGGAAGGCAGCGAAGCGTAACAGGCGCTCGAGCTCTGGGGTTGGGCATGACCGCCGAAGGGGATACTAGGATACTCCTCCGGTGGATCGAGATAGTCATCTTCCTCGTCCTCGTCCTCCTCGTGGTCGGGGTCACTCTGGGAAAAGTCGTCTTCATCAGAGGAACGAGGGGAGGACTCTCGGGAGGAAGGGGGAGAGTGCGGGCCGAAGAGGCCGTAGCGCCCTGGATTGGCCGGAGCTTCGGCCTGGTCCTTGCCCTTGATTGGCGTCGCAGGGAGGGAGGCAGGCGAGCCAACAAGGGTGATGACCGGCTGCGATATAGAAGGACTCAGGGCCTCCTCGGTATCGTAGATGAGCATGACGTTGGCGGTCACCGGGGAAACACAGAATGGCTCTTTGCCGACGACCTTACCAAATGTCAAGGTGTCACCGTCCTGGAGAGCGATCGGGACATCGGGTACAATAAGGCGTGAGATAGTCTCGTCCCGTCTGAGGAGGTGGGTGCCATGATGGGAGTGCAAATCTACGATGTAGACCTGTGTATATGCAAGAGGTGAGTCATTATACGACGGGACCGGGGCACGACACGAGGAACATACGTGTCCCGAGGAGAACATGAGCTTTGCATGTCTGCGACTTATGACGGGGCAGCGAAACAGGATACTATCCGGGGGCTTGTCGGCATCAACGACGGACGAGGATGCCCGACCGATGTGGACGACGGCGGAGCGAGAGTTGAGGAATCGGAGGGTCTGGGTGGGCTCGTCGCCAGACTTTGGGATAACGAGCATTATTCCTATGAGGGGGTATGTTAGGACCGAGCGGCGGCAGGTGTCATCGACCTGGAGAGCAGCAAACGCACCCGAGGCGGGGGGCTGGATTGGGGGATGTGGAGAGAGAGGATAAGTGGGTTTGGTAGGAGAGATGGGGGCCATCATGCCAAGAAATTGAATGTCGTCGTCCATGGATGTAAAAGAGAGAAACAGTCGAGGACTCCGAGTCTCTCCTCTCCCCTTTATCGCTCGGAGTCTCAATTTCGAGTCACGTCACGCTCCTCTCCTCCCCCTCCCACCATGTCTATCCATCAGAAACCGGTCTGCATCATCGCCATTGGCATGGCCGGCTCAGGAAAGTCCACCTTTGTTCAGAGACTAACCACACATCTCCATTCTCAATCTCCCTCTACCCCACCCTACGTGCTCAACCTCGACCCCGCCGTCGCGAACGTCCCCTACGAACCTAACATCGACATTCGAGACACGATAGACTACCACGAAGTCATGAAGCAGTGCGCAGTCGTAGTTCCACTCTGCTCTTTTTCAACTCTCCGCTGAGGTATCGTCCCTCCAAGGTACAATCTCGGCCCCAACGGCGGCATCCTCACCGCGCTCAATCTCTTTACCACCAAGTTCGATCAGGTCCTCGACCTTGTCGAGAAGCGTGCAGAGAGCGTAGAGTACGCCGTTATTTCTATTCCCTTGCTGTGGAGATTGACACCATCTAGCTATGTGATCATCGACACGCCAGGTCAAATCGAGATTTTTACCTGGTCCGCGTCTGGTGCAATTATTACAGATGCCGTCGCGTCTGCGCTCCCAACTGTCATCGCCTACATCGTCGACACGCCCCGCACCGTCGCACCTGCGACGTTCATGTCGAATATGCTTTATGCGTGCAGGTGTGTTGTCCTTCTATTTTTTCTTCGAGAGGCTTGTCTGTTGTCCTGTTCAAAGGCCTGGCTCATATTTGCTTTTTTAGTATCCTCTACAAGACCAAGCTTCCATTCATCGTCGTCTTTAACAAGATCGATGCCGAGCCGCATGCTTTTGCCCTCGAGTGGATGCAAGATTTTGAGACATTCCAGGAAGCACTCGCCTCCCATCAAAGCACGACAGACGACGAGGGTGCACCGACGTACATGAACAGTCTTATGAACAGCATGAGCCTTGTCCTCGATGAGTTTTATAAGCACCTCAAGGTTCGTCCTCACAGCTTCCCATTTCAGCTCTAGAGTTTCATTTTCCTAGTCAGTAGGCGTATCCAGCATGACAGGCGAGGGCGTCGCTGAGTTCTTTAAACTTGTTGAGGCCTCGCGCGAGGAATACGAAAAGTCCGCATTCCCGCCTTGCCTTTTCTTTGGGCTGCCTGGCTTACCTGATCCTTGCATGCAGGGAGTATCTCCCCGAGCTTACGCGCGTACGTGCGCAGCGCGAAGCAACGCTGCAGAAGCAAAAGGAGGACTCCACTGCGCGGATGCTGGCTGACCTCAATGTCGACCGCGCAAGAAATCCCAACTTTGCTACGCAGGACCAGTGGAACCCTGATGAGGAAGAACAAGGAGATGAGGACGACGGAGGGGAGTTAAATATCATCGATAAGAGTGCGTCCATCTCGGGCGTTATTGCTTTTCCGTCTGCATTCCGTCTGTCACCCCGTGCCGAGTGTTCCAGAGGAAACGCCGGCGGCCGTACGACACGAGTCGACGTGGCCTATTCGATGTAGTATCCCCTTTTGGGCGGCTTGGTCGATCCCATCGTGATGTATGGGTGCGACTGGAAGCGTCGAAATGGAGGATGAGGGGGGATGCCAGCTCACCTCTGTCAATGCGGTTTCTTCTTCCATTGCGTATTTAAAAATCACCCCACGTGCGATACTAATACAGCGTGGCAGGTGAAGACCCATGGCCAGGTCAGTACATCGACCTAACGCAGCCGCGGCCCAGAGAGCCGACTTGGCCAAGGCCGGCATGACGCAAGTGCGAGAGCAGCATTTTGACGGACGAGGGAATGAAGACCACAGCCTTCAGGTGTCGGTCAAGTCAGATGTGTCTCTTGTACGTTTTTGAAAACACAGGGATCAGAAGAGAAGGGTATCATATGTGGCACGCGCGCTCGTGCCTAGGTCTGACATGACTGGGTTTCCACGGGCGGGCTAGGGGCTGGGAATCGCGTCAGCCCTTCGTTCTTAAGCCGCTTGGGGACTAGCCTGCTCAGCCAACCCGTCAACGAAGGGTGGTGGCGATACTCCGCTTGGACAGTGGGCGATTTGATGTACCCGGAATTGCACTAGTCGATCGTGCGGCATAATGGGATCGTTTGAGATTTATGATGATACCGTCATCATGCATGTGCGCTGCTTGAAATTTACAGCTAATATCGTTCTCAGCGCTACGGCAAACAGAGAAGGCATTTCTCGTTTCAGTGACCCTTACTGTATTTCCCGCATCTGGAAATTTTTGTATTCTTGGACATTCTGGTGATTAGGTGCTGATGTTGCCTTGGTCGGATTGAGATGCGCGCTCCGAGGAAGGAAGCGCAAATCGGGGTGGGAATGTGAGCTGTGAGGAGGATGAGGATTCACATATCCTGCTCGGACGCAGTACACGTACATTTGCACATCCCGCACGCGCACTCTACTACATCATCCCCGTCCTTTCCTTCTTATCGGACAATCAAAACGAGACAGAAGAAATGTTTCGCGTCCCTTTATTATTACCCAACGGGACACGAGCTTATGTAATCCCAAGGCTGCTACACATCCAACACTAGTACGACTGTAACCACCCCCCTCCTCTCGTCAATTTGTATAAAAGGGCTCTCGCCTCGCTTTTGTTTCTCTCCCTCTCTTTTCTCTTCCCTCCTCGCATCTACTACCTCGCTGTCAACTTGTAGTCTCCTCGTTCACGCAAAGGCATAGAGAAGAGAAGAAGGGGGGCTCACTCGTCGCTCCCGCCTCTGGATTTCGACAATCGCTTTTGTAGCAAGCAACCATCAGAGTTCAAGAGCCGCGGTCGGACGCTCGGTTTCCAGACACAATCCACTCAAGCACGCACAAACGAGCTTCTTCAGGTGGCTCCCGTTACCACAACTACTACCTTCCGTTTCCCACTCGTTCTCTTCTCAAACGCGTCGCCACGCACGCACGCACGCACGCACACGCAACGCAAGAGAATCTCGACTGTTCTCATTCCCCAAAACTGAAACATGGAGCGGTGCGTGTCGTCCTTCCCCCTCGTTCCTGCTCTGTCGGCCGTCAGGCTTATCCAAACTCCGCACCCCGCGGTGGCATCAACCCCTTCAATTACCCTTGGGACAGCTACGCCAAGTTAGAGAAAGTCGGTGCGTGCGCGTTCTGTTCCTTCCTCTCGTTCGCTCCTCCCTGTATTCACTGACATCTGTACACAGGCGAAGGTGCGTTCTGCGCGTAAGCTTTTGATCCATAGTCTGCGCCACTTACGCGCACGTCGTCGGGGCTGTGGTGCTGGTCTATGATGCTCGCACGCACACACGCAAACAGGCACATACGGCGTCGTGTACAAGGCGCGTGACGTCAGCACGAACCAGATCGTCGCGCTCAAGAAGATCCGGCTTGAGGCGGAGGACGAGGGCGTGCCGAGCACCGCCATCCGCGAGATATCGCTCCTCAAGGAACTCAAAGATGACAATATCGTCCGGTGCGCACACATGCCATTCGCATCCCACCTGCCGTGTAGGTGGGGTTGGGACTGTTGACGACGGCGCCCATGTAAACATTGCAGGTTGCTGGACATTGTCCACGCGGATCAAAAGCTCTACCTCGTGTTTGAGTTTCTTGACGTCGACCTAAAGCGCTACATGGAAGCTGGCAACTCGCAAGGTACGCCGATCTCGCTCGAGCTTTGCCAAGTAAGTGGCGTTAGATATTCTTTCCTCCCACATTCCCGCCCTCTCTTTCCGACCATTCTCCCTTTGCGGTCCCGCCCATAAAACGACGCGTCATATTTTCATCGAGCCATCAGCGCTCACAAGGTCGCTTCGCCGCCTCCACCTGCCACAACCATCGATTTCCATTTGCAGATCCAGATATCGCGTGTCACGTGACCCGCGCCGCGTCCGGCACTGCATCTGAAATGCGGGATCAGAGAGCCGGCGTCGTCGTTGCCCCGGAGGCCTTACTCCTCCTCCTTTCTTTCCGTTGATGTTTTCCTTTATTGGTTTACGGTGCTGATTTGGAGCATTTTGTCGTGGTGACGGTCGCGACGCGCAGAAATTCACATACCAGCTGACCTCGGGGCTATTGTACTGCCACTCGCATCGGATCCTGCATCGCGACCTCAAGCCGCAGAATCTCCTCATCGACAAGAGGAACAATTTGAAACTAGCTGATTTTGGTCTCGCGCGCGCGTTTGGCATCCCCATGCGCACGTACACGCACGAGGTACGTTTCGCTTTTGCATTTTATTAGTTCATTACGGAGTTACGATGACGGATTTCTGTTGATTGGCGGGGAACCATGGATATGATTTGACAGGTTGTCACGCTGTGGTATCGCGCGCCCGAGGTGTTGCTCGGCTCTCGCCATTATTCGACCGCCATCGACATGTGGTCGGTCGGATGCATCTTTGCGGAGATGGTCATGCGCGGCATCCCACTCTTCCCGGGTGACTCGGAAATTGACCAAATCTTCAAAATCTTCCGGTCAGTCATCCTTTCTTTTTATTGTGTTCTGCTGCCCCAGAGTTTGATCCGTGATTCAATTCGACACGTAGCGTACTGGGCACGCCAAATGAGGAGTCGTGGCCGGGTGTCAAGCAGTTGCCAGACTACAAACCGACGTTCCCACAGTGGTCAGCGCAGAATCTTGCCGAGCAGGTCCCGTATCTAGACGCGGGTGGAATTGACTTGCTCAAGGTACGACGGTTGTCTTTGTCGTTTTGTGCCGGCTGAATGTCTCTGTGTGTCTCGCAGCAAACACTTGCATACGACAGTGCTCAACGCATCTCTGCAAAACGTGCCCTCGTGCATCCGTATTTTGCCAACTACCGAGGATAGAATGTCTCGTTTAATGTGTCGCTTTCGCTTGTTGTCGTCCCGTTCTTCTCCTTTCGTTTCTGGCATGCATTTTCTCTCGCTTGGCATCGTAGCTCGCATCTGTGTTACTTTTAATTATCCAATCCCATTGTCCGTCATGGCATTACTCATGCAATTTGTTCAATAAACAAGCAATGATCTGCTCTCTCCTCTTCCCTTTGTATTCTCTCCCATTCTTTTCTTTTCCTTTCGTTCTGAAACTTCCTGCTGTCCTCATTTTAGTGGCTCAGATTGTGCTGTGTTTGATATCGAAAGTCCGTGGCTTTGGGGGAGGTTGTCAGCGCGTTGGCCCCATCGGGGGCGTTGCCTTATCTCATCATCGTCGTATCACCCATGCCCGTCCCATTCGCTCTTGAGCAACAAGTAGCCATCGCCGCCGTGCGTCGGGCCTGTGCGCTGACCACGACGGTATTCAACAAGCTCGTAGCGGGAGAGACGCTCGTCAAGGGTGACAAGAGCCCCGTAACCGGTACGTACACCTTGCGCGCACGCACGCGCCAAATCCAGAACCTCCCGCCCTGATAGTACTCCCCCCCCCCCCCCCCTCCGTCTCCGTCTCTCAAACAAACAAAATATATGAAATGTGAAACATGCAATAATATGTTGAATGAAAAAAAAAAAAGTGGCGGATTATTCGGCGCAGGCAGTCGTTAATACGATCCTCACGAACGCATTTCCGAACGATCCTATTGTGGGCGAAGAAGACGCGTCCGACTTGCGTGCCCGCCCACGGAACGAGGAGGTCGAGGTGCTTAGGGCGCGCGTCGTCCAGCTCGCTGACGACGTCTTGGAGCTACCGCCGCTCTCGCTCTCCTCGTCGTCCTCTTCTGGTACGGCTGCTGCTGTTGCCGGTGGTGTTGGCATTGGTTTGGAGGAGCGGGAAGAATGGGGTCTTGGGAGGCGGTGGGGCGCCGAGGCGCTTTTGAAGGCTATCGACAGAGGGAACCACGCTGGGGGGCGTACTGGACGTGCGTAAACAAAACTTACTCGCTCCGTTCTTCAGAATGGCCCTTTTTCTTCGTATTATCGTTTGTTTGTTTATTTACATTTACATACAGGCTTTTGGACGCTCGATCCGATCGATGGGACGAAGGGCTTTTTGCGCGGCGGGCAGTACGCCGTGTGCCTCGCGCTGCTCGTCGACGCGCGCGTCGAGTTGGGCGTCATAGGCTGCCCGAACTTACCGCTCGTCGCCATCACCCCGAACCCGAACCCGAACCCGAACCCGAACCCGAACCCCACCGCCGAGCCATCACCCTCCCCGGACCGAGACCCTGCCCATGCCCATGCCCATGCTCATGCTCATGTCGACGACGAGCACGCGAACACAAAAGGCGCCCTGTTCGTCGCCGTGCGCGGGCACGGCGCGTACCAGCTACCCCTCTTCGCGCCCGCCCCAACACCGTCCTCCTCCTCCCAGCCCACGTCCATCGATCCCGCTCGGTGGCAGAGGCAGAGGCAGAGCCTGAGCCTGAGCCTGAGCATGCCCCGTCTGGCACCGCACGAGCTCTCCTTCCTCGAGTCGGTCGAAAGCGGACACGCGGCGCTCGACACCCACGCGCGCGTCGCGGCGCGGCTCGGCGTGCGCGCTGAGCCCGTGCGCATGGATTCGCAGGTCAAGTATGCTGCGCTTGTGCGTGGAGATGGCGGTGGTGGGGTTTATATGAGGTTGCCTGTTGCGCGCCACGGTAGCGGTGGTGGTGGTGGTGGTGGGTACGAGGAGAAGATCTGGGTGCGTTAATATTCATTATTATAATGCGTCATACCGATACGAACCGTCTCTCACACACACTTTGTGTGCAGGATCACGCGCCTGGGTCGCTCCTGGTAGAAGAGGCTGGCGGGGTCATCTCCGACTCTCGTGGGCGTGCGCTCGATTTTGGCCTTGGCCGCACGCTCGGCGAGAATTTTGGTGTCGTCGCGGCCCGGAAGGAGGTACATGCGCAAGTGATAGATGCCGTTCAGGCGGTTTTGGCCGCTGAGGGGTGACGAGGAGGAATCAGCGGTACGTCTGCTCGTCTTCTTTTGTCCTTTTTTTTCGGTTGGGGGGGTTTGATAAACTGATGTAGCATCCCCAGGTGAAGATCCAACAATCGTAGCGCCCCAACCCCCCAACTCGAAAATACAATGTAGAGACAACGATAGGGCCTGGGGGTGCATAGCGGTGTGTATTAATCTTGTGTATTGATGGAATGTAAAAAAATACCGAGATCACCTCACGATTGAGAACCACAAAGTGAACGTTTCCAGCGTCGGCTTTGTCTAGATTGCATCTTCAGACGACCCTTGCGCGTTTACTGCGGACCATCTGTGCATCAGAGGTAATATCGACGACAAAGGCAATAGAATGATGAAGGATGTACCATTCCGTGTCACCAACTTGCATAGGGGATCATGCGAGCGTAGCTAACAATTAATGCCCATGTTTTTTCCAGGAGGCGCGGGGAAAGACAAAGGATTGTACCCGACAAGTGTGGCTGTGAGCAGATGGGCGAATTTGTAGCCTGCTTTTTCCGGAGAAGGATTAATTTTGAAACACGAGGCAGAAACTGAACACCCGATCACCGGGCGGCGCGACGCGGGCGTAATTGGTTCGCAACGGTGGCAATGTGCACTGTGCAGTGCATTGCATCGTCCGCTGCCCCTCAGGCTGCCCGATGGACTTTTCAAGTTTAGCTCTGGCCCTGGCCCCAGCCCCGGACGTCTGGGCTCGCTTGTCGTGCGGCTGCTTGCTCCGTGTTCTCGGCTCGGAGAATTCGGATGGACCTCAAAATTGACGTGTCGCGACCCATTACTACACGTGCTTTTTACTTGAAAGGATTCCATGCCACTACTGTAGTAAGTCACTGCTGGCAGTCATGACAGGCATGATTCGTAGGAAATTGAACCCCCAGCCGCGCGGTGATCGTCTTTCAGTTTCACGACGAGAATGGTCCCCTCCGCCGGAACCCGTGTCACTGGCATGACAGAACATGACATGACATGACACGTTCCCAGCCAGTCCCGAGTCAGGGGGTCGTCCGGTTCCCGAGCCAACTTGAAAGAAGACGCCAAATCTTGTGTGTACAATGTCAAAAAAACTTGCAATCCCTTCGGCATTCGGCACCATAGAGCAGCGCATTTCGTATCTTGCCACCACGACATGCCCCACGAAATCTTTGATCCACTGACAGGACTCTAACAGGGACGCTCGCGGTGATAAGCAGTCTGACAGAAAAAGTTTGCGATGCAGCTTGGCAGTCATCATGGGCACCCATGAGTTGAATCAAGCACTGAACTGACTTGGATCACGACTTGAAGTGCTAGCTCTACTATGCTACCATGTCGAGAGGTCTATGACAACCACCCGGCAGCAGAAAAGCAAATTCCGCATTTTGCACCATGGTGGAGTAAGCTGGGAGGTGACTATACTCGGAAGCCTTGGGTGCCGGACCCAGCTGCCGAAGAAGATCTGTAAACGTATGGGCTTCCTGGATGTCATTCGGTTTGATTATAATAATGAGATTTAATAAAAGTAGACAGTCTTACCGGATACATGTCCTAAATATCAAGTCCAGCACATATTTTGCGCTGAATTTCAGAAGAAACTTGAAGGAGTTGCGACGACGAAGTGAGTCGATCATTATGTGAATAGCCCTTCAAAAAAAAGGACGGAAATCATAAACTTCCAAAGAAGCATCAAGCGAATGGGAGCGCATACCGTCATCTTAATCTGAAACTCCGGTATCGAGCAGAAGCACCAGCCGCAGTGCCAGCCCGATGTAAAAGCGGCTCGTCCGACTCCCGCACGTGATTACTATTATACCCAAGCTCGGGCGTGGCGCCAAAGGTGACGCGGTGACGAACCCTGGCGCGCCAGTACCCGTTGTTATTGAGGGTAAACTCAAAGCTGTACCAGTAGTTCTTCATGTTCAGGTGCAGCACGGGCGGGATCGCGCACACCCGCGCAAGATGAAGCGCCTCCCGGCTCGGGATCTCGTCCACGTCGCTCATCAGGATCAGGTCGCCCGCCCGGACTCGGACGCCGTGCCAGCGCGGACGGTCTAGGATGATGTCCGCGAGCGCGCGCCGCATCGCCCCTTCGTTCTCCCACGGGTTCTTTTCGTCCGGGGGGAAACGGATTTGCCTGCCCGAAAGTACGTGGTTTTTGACGAGGACTCGGAAAAAGCCGTTTGGTTACTGGTATATTAAGACTTGGGAGCTCTTCATGTACCTTCGAATCTCGGTTTCGTTGAAAACGGGAAAGTGGGGCTTCGGCGTGCCGTCAAAGGATCTGTCAGCCTAGTTACGTTTCGCAGCGTTAGCATGAGCATCATACCACCGTGACACCACCGGCGAAAGCGCGGCGTCCGAGTCGTCGATGACAACGTTCAAGGAAAGAAAGAAACGCACCTCCACTAGAATGACCACATCGACGTGATCTCTCATCTCCATCAATCTCAGCTTCAGCAGACTCGCTTCGGTACTCAGCAGCGTCGCGTCGACGATGCGAGGGCGGCGCCCGGGCCCTGCAGCCATCGCCGGCCTGTCCTCCCACCCATAATGTCCACAATAATCTGCATTCGCTTCGACCGCGGGAACGTACGGCCAGAAGCTGTACGTGTTCCACAGTTCCTGCTTCGTGTCCCATGTCGGTCGGAGCAGATAGAGCGTGTCCCGTCGGGTCAGGAAATTGACGGCCGCAAGGACGGCCATGAGGAGGACGACCTTCAGTTGCGACGGTGTTGCCGCGAGTTCAAGTTGATTCGCATGTAGCGTGTGTACACCATTGTGCAGTCGCCGCACACATGTATGGTTGCAGACAGAGGGACGTTGTCGTGCAACTTGCTTGCAATCTCAACTCCCGTTGTCACCACGTACTCAGGCTTGCACGTGCGCTCTTACACTGAGTCGCCATCCTTTGCCATCGCTTTGACACCGTCGTTTCGATCGCTCTCGACAGTCTAAGCTCATAGCGCAGCAACAAACTCAGTACCGTGCCAAGTCACGATCCAGTACTGAGGTGTGCGGTACGTGAAAAGTCTCCTTGAGTCCACAACGACGATCGATCACTGCCGAGACTCGCAGGGGCGTTGCAATCTCAACGTCAACATCACAGACTTTTGCTCATATTGCACTCGTGTATAATGATCATAAGACACGTAGCCGACTCTGAAAACCTATTTAACCTGTAAACGGCGAAGAAAAATAACCACTCTCGAAGAGTAGGAGGTTCAAAAAATTCATGACAGTCCAAGAGTAGTCTGAATCGAGTTACGCGAATGACACGCGCTGCAAAGTGCACTCAAGGACATCCACGTGGCACATGCCATCCATAAAAGCTCCTCATACATCACTGGCCCATCGGCAAGCGTGTACACCACCAACCATTATTCAATGCCACCGCGAACAGGGATGTCACGTCCCGTGTGCCCACGATTATGACAAGGTGATGAGCCAGGGGGCCCCTGGATCTCAGGAGTACCCCCCAAACGTATGAAGCCGTGCGTGCTAGGGGCGCCATAATTGGCTTCAGCGACGAGCAACATTGTTGCATCTAACCGCCTTGCCGGAAGCTAGACTTCATTCCACCCACTGAAGGGGCGGGTGTGATGCGATAGAGCGGACGGCGCGATATAAACGAGGATGCCCAGTCCTCGCGGCGCGTTCCCAAAGCCCGGATGCCAACCCTCAGGCCCCCCTCGGAAGGTGGCCATCGTCGGGACAAAGCGACACGGATGGGCAGTCTTGCTGGTACGCCGCTGCGTGCGATGAACACGGGGCCCAGCTAGAGCCGATCGAGGAGGACAAACACTCAGACCTTAGCCCGCTCACGAGGGAGACGCCGCGCGAGCAGCATCAGTACGGGGAGAGCATTGCAGCTTTCGGACTGTCAGGGTGATGGAAAAGAAAGGAGAGTCGAGTCGCGAGCCGTTTTTGTCGTTCGGTGGCGTGGGAGAGCTCGCCGGAAACACCGATCTCCGTAGCCATATATGGTTTGGTACCCAAAGGCCCGTTCATCAGCACAGCAAATTACGGTATGGAGAATCTCGTGAGGGCTCGCGAGTTAATACCACGCGGTGTGAGTTGCCATTCACGGTGTGAATATCCATACAACTTGTACTGCCTCAAATAAGTTATGTCTACTTTGGCGAGTGACACATCAAACCCGCGAGGCAATACAGTACATTCAGGCTTTCGGATCGCGAGTCCATTGCAATCTGGCAGTCAACCTGTGATATGAGTACAATCGAGCATTTAGCATGCGGGTCTACTGCAAGCTCGAAGTCAATGTGCGAGATCACTACACTCTGATCTTGAAAATGCGAGACCTACACCATCTGTTAGTACGTCCATGAGGTCTAGTTCAAGTTGACCTTGGGACAAACTCGCACGCTTCCATCAATCCTGTATTGTACTCATTATTTGAATAACAGAACACTGGCAGTTTACGAGGCAAAAACGTGGTATTTCTGTTTCTGGAACTAAAATGATCACATAGGAACAGTACATAATTGTGCACATTCACGGCTCATGAGCCTCGTGAAGTCAGTCGATAGTGCGTTGCAGCGTCCGTCTGCTTACATTACAGTGAGAACAAGTGTGAGATAGCATCATTTGGCTAGAGCCAACTTGTCTGGGATTGACGAAACAAGTGAGATCGCGGATTGAAGTGCTTTGGGTATAGGGATGGTGTCACTGGGAAATAGTACGAGTTCCCAAAGTCGGTCGCGGGAGGGTGAGACGGATGATGAAATACCTAGTGTAACGGGCATGTTCGGGTGGTGGACGTCACGGCGTGCCATCATTTGCACCTGCACCTGGGAACCACAACACGTCTCTGTTATAAAATTGGAGGCAGCGACGGTAACATAATCGGTAAATCAAAACGTTCTGTTCGCAGGACAGTAACTACTAGTAGCACTCACTATGTATATCAAACGTTCAGGCTGTCGGGCTGGATTAGGCGGCGAGTGGATGGTCATGAAGAATGCAAGGAACGGAGAGTGTCGAAGTCTGGAATCACACCCTAGAGCAGCCGCGTCCTGCAGCCTCGCACATACTCTGAAAGGAAAATAAAACAAAAAGTTGGAGACGATGGGAATGAGAGTGTGTCGAAGTGCGGACGATGACTCGGACGATCTTCCTCCGTGTCGAGCGTGCTCCGAGGCTCTCATCCCCCACGTAGGACTTCTGGAATGATTACATGCGCTTTGTGTATCGCCAGATTGTCGCAAGTGGCTTCTTCGACCACCCGTCACAAGTCCTTTGACTTATCGGAGGCCGTACCAAGTACTGAGGATGTTCCAGTCCTTCCGGAAAGGCACTCTCAAAAAGCATTTGCGACGATGCTGGCCAAAATCGTGGAAGACGAGGCGCTTGACGAGGGAGATCGTACCATTGGTGACTACACCATAGACGACGAGCAATGGCTCGAGTGGAAGAGGGGTGGTCGCGCTCCTAGTCCTGTCGATGAATATGAGAGCGATGAGAGCGATGGAATGGCAACCACTATGACAGCTGGGAGTGAGGCCACTTGCTCCAAATCGGCCAGCATCCGATCCGGCAATGATCGTGTGCCATCATCCTTTTCCCCTTCCTACGAGGCAGTGCCTCGTAGGAAGGCGGCCAAGGGGAAAAGGATGATGACCGACGTGGAGGACACCAATTGAATATAGGCTCGAGCGACAACTTGAAGGATCTGGAATCCGAAGGTGAGTACTACATTGATTGCTTGATATGTCAAGTCACAGACCTGATTTCTAAACTAGAGAACTTTCAGTATTCAGCCTTCAAGTTGCCTCTCAGAAGGATCGTGATGACCTTCATTTGCGATTGAGACCCAAAATCGTGCCACCGCTGGCTTCGAACACAAGGAGATAACGATACCCGTCACTGACAAGAATGACAACAAACCTGGAAACGTATGCAGGGACAGTTTTGTTTATAAATCGACGCTCAATCTATATTTGGAAAGACGGGCTGATCGTGACTCATCGACCAGCAACCCGCTCGAAAACCTTCAGGCAAGGAAAACAACTCTTTGCAAGGTAATCAAAGCCCTTTGGGAATGTAAAACTCACTCCTACGGTGAATGGGGAGTCCCAGAGCTGCTACATGATGACTGAGCAATTGTTCCGCCCAAAACCCAATGTCATGTTTGGTGAGCATGATATTGGGTTTTGGGCGGAACAAATTGTATGTTCCTCATTTCTCTCGGTCCAATGTTGATACAATTCTTCCTTTTATTTCAAAGCTATGCGATCCGTATAACAACTCGGAGCTGTTATGCGGATCCCATACTAGCCTTGAATCCAAGTGATCGGGTTTCTTATCCACTGAGTCAGTGGGTAAGGAAACCCGATCACTTGAATTGACAAAAACATTTTCCCTGCTTCTGAAAAGAATGTGGCCATTGCAGCACCTAATCTTGGGTTGCTTGGCAAATGCAATGATGCCCGGCGTACATGGCGACCCTTCAGATGCAGGCAGCGGAACTCACTGGCATTGCTTTTCAATTGCAAGGCTTCAACTCGAATGCGATCAATCCAACTTCGGAAGTACACCTTGCATGTGTGTTCAACACACATGCAAGGTGTGCATCCGATGGCATCTGCCCTGGCCCTACCTACAGGCTCTCGTCACTCCTTCCACCCAACTGCCAGTGGGCCATCTCCACAACACGCTCAGATGAACAGAAAGCCAACCTGCCCACCATTCCAGAGTGGGCGTCATTATCGACAGCATCCATCGGACACATCGTCTATGACGGTCGTGTCTTCTTCGAATTAGCAGCAATCAATAGGAACCACATCTACGCATACGGACAGAGTTAAAAACAGTTTTATGTAGACTTCGGGTTGAGTTGGACCCATGCAAGGCTCGGCTGCAGACAGGTGGATTCAAACCAAACCAAGCAATAATCGAAAGTGCCTGCGTTTGCAAAGCAGACGTTCTAGGTCGCGGGCCCAACGATTTGCAGAAATAAGGCAGAAGGGAAAAGTAAAATAGATGTGGTATTTTAGTTTCTGATCCAATTACAGGTTCGTTTTCGTGCGTACACAGCCATCATCTTTCCAACAGAGGGCCGTCAATCGCAGTGCAGGTACGGGATCATAAATCGAGCTCTTCGTTCGGCGTTCTCAGCTCAGACGCCAGGGGGGTTGAAGCCAGGAAGGTTAGGCCAGTTGCCAATTTTCCCAGGGTCCCCGCCAATGCGAACAAACACGCCATGAGAAGGCGTCGGGCCATCGAGGATGAACAGCTGGTGCCACCCGGGTGGCGAGACGTTCGCGTTCGGAGGAGCGGTCACGGTGCAAGTCTTGCCGGAGCACGAAAACGCGGGAAAGATAACGCGGCCGCCCATCGTATTCCCGTGCGTGCTCGACACGGCCGCGACGAGTGAGACACGCAGCGTCTGACCCTGGAACTGCTGCACGTTGATCTGGTACTTCCCGCCGTACGCCCAGTCCGTGTTCGGCACGGTCACGATCGGCTGCTTCAGTCCCAAGCTCAGGTACGGCGGGATGTACACCTCGATGCGCAGCTCCTCAGGCAGTCCGGATGTCTCGGGGTCGGAGCCTGAGATCAGCACCCGGCCGTCGGGGAGAAGCGTCGCCTCGGAATGGTACATTCGTGCGATCGTCGTGTTTCCGAGGATCGAGATACGCGAACCGATAGGTTGCGAAGGGTCATAGAGCAGCGCAGAAAGGTTCGGGTCACTTGCGGCGCCAAAGCCAGCAAGACCCTGATGCGCGCCATTCACAATCATGAAAGTGCCGTCTGGAAGGGCCACGAAGCAAGGTATGACGCGCTTAGAGGGCTATACGTGCAGACACGTCATCTCTACGAAATTGATGAGAAGATGGAGAAATGTACGAACCATCCGTTCGACAACCCACGTTGGGTTCGGAGAGTCGGGCTGTGTCGTTACGCAATTGTCCAGGGCAATGCCATTGTTGGAACCACCGCAGATCAGGAGAGTGATTGGGTCCGTATAGGGGGCATGTTGAGGTAGGAGGACAGATGCACCTTCCATTGGGTACGTACGACCAGCAAGGAAGCTGGTGACAGAACCAGGGATGTTTGGCAGAACTTTCACGGTGTCGAATGTGACTGGGTCAAGAAGGCGCGCCTCATTGTAGTATCCTTCACCTTTGGGTCAGCAATGAAAGTTCGGAGAGTCGGTCGCCTCGAACTCACCAACGAGTATACGACCACTAGGAAGGACATGAAGGAACGGATAGAGACTGTTCGGATATGTCCGCTGCAGAA
This sequence comes from Russula dissimulans, assembly GCA_022376545.1. Classification (NCBI taxonomy): domain Eukaryota; kingdom Fungi; phylum Basidiomycota; class Agaricomycetes; order Russulales; family Russulaceae; genus Russula; species Russula dissimulans. Next base: position 106,270 of record WTXJ01000039.1, read on the forward strand.
AGTCGAGGAAGACTGTAGTGGGACCACCGGGAATGCGAGGAAGGATCTCAAGCGTTGGATTGACTGGAGCGCTCGCGCCTGTCTCACCGCCCATAACAAGGACACTGCCATTGGACAAAACGAGCGCAGAGGAATACCAACGTCCAGTCTGAACGTAAACTGATGAGCACCGAAATACGTGCAATAGACAAAAATACCCCATGTGTACCTGAAGTCGGAGGGCATTTGGATTTTCCTCCCAGTCATTGGTGCCATTGATGCCAGGCGAACCGTCAGGGGCATAAAGTCGGATACCGGACGCCGACGTGTCCGACCAGCCACCGACGTTGAGGATACGCGCGGCCTTGTCTGGAAGCACAACGGCCCCGGAGCAGAACACGTCCGACTTGACGTGCATTTCGCGCCATGCAAGGTCGAAATTGTCGACGAGACTCAAGTCGAGTTCGTATGCGCCCGTGGAGTTCGCAAACTCAGACGGACGTTTCTCCAAAAAGGAGACCTTGCCGTTTATGCCGAGGGTGGCGAGGAGCGGAGGTACAAGACCGGGAACGAGGTACTGCATCGAATAGCCTTTTAGCGCCGGTGTAGATGTGTACGAGCGTGTCAGCATATGCATACCTGATATTGGCCGATAATAGCGGGGGTATTCCAGGTGTTCAGGACACCGTTCCAAAGATAAAGTTGCAGCCTCTCTGCCCCTCCACACAGATGGAGTGGGTCGCCCGAGCACGGCATGGAGCAGTCGGTTGCCGCGGCGGTCGTTCCTCCGTAATTGGTGATATCCGCCACATCGCCGCACCCTACAGAAGAGCATTTCCGTAAGTGATGCCGTAAACGCTCCGAAACGGTGGATCACGCACAGCACTCATCACCAAGTTCCATACCCGCCGCAGGGTACCCAAAGGTCGAGCATTGTGAAAGACAGTTTTGGGCGGTGTTGTTATTGAGGAATATTATCTGATACGGAAAGACCCGAACGGCACCAGGCTCACTTTGGGCGGAGTGGGCAGTCCTGGTCAGCTACACGTGTCGAGAGGTGCATATTATACGTACGCCAAGCATCGCGAATATTGCCACTTTCCAGGAAGATTTGTTTTCTGCACTGTGGGTACTGCGAGTGCCGTCACGGAACCTGTGGAAGAGTAAACCGACAGTCGGTTTGGTCCACCGCATGCTTCGCTGAAGTCCGAGTTTCGTAAGCCGGCTCCACAGTCCTATACAATGCGGAGATGGGACGCTCACGTGGAATTTCCACTACAGGCCATATTGCAGTCGCCTTGAGAGGCTGTGACGGCACCGTTCACAAGATTGTTGCCGCAGACTATGAAGAGCGATTAGCGATCCCGCAAGAATGGGACGATCAATTGATCGACGTCAAGATCAACGTACAACATTGAACGCTGTATTCCAAACCGGCAAGTGTAAAGCCCTGGGATGAGCACGAGGCGATGCAGTTCTTCACCGTCAGTGCTTGGTTATCCGGAAGTTTAGTCTGGAAAATGCGTCCATGTGCGTTGTCCCTTAAAAACCACCCCGTTATTACAAACTTCGTACATCGTGCATACAAATGGGGGAAACTTACACCCAGCAAGCGTTGTATGACCAACCAGACGGGAGATTGGCAAGGAGGTTTGTGCCCGTGTAATTGTACAGGTTAAGGCGATATCGGCCACCACAAAACTCGGAGCTGTTTCCTGAGCAAACCATGGAGCAATCACCCGCAGGTGTCGGAGCACCCCCATTAGAGATCCTCGAACCACAGTCTTCAGGAAGCAAAATGAATGGGACATGCGTTACAAAACGAAGCGATATAAAGTACGTACAGCACTCGCGTGAGTATTCCACGCCGGCCAGGGGATAACCCGAGGCAAAGCAGACATCGGCGCAACTTTGAACGCTGTTATTGGAAGCACCCCCCTGGACGCCTGTACGGACGGTTAGAGTTCTCGTGGCCGTGTTGTCGCTAATAGGGGGCAGGCACAGAATCGTTAGTGATTCGCTCTGTCGAAAAAGGAAAGTGTATGTACGAATAACATCCTAAGGAAACCCAAGGTCCGTAGCTCGGCGCGATGATGGGCGGAGGCGGAGGCGGCGTGGCATCACTCTTATACAAGTTAAGGCGATTTCCGGCACCACAATCCTCATATGCGTCGCCGGTGCATGGGAAGCTACAATCCGAGTCCGAGGCACTCGTGCCCCCATTAGATATGACATTCCCACAATCTGAAATCCCAAACCATGCAATCAGAATAACGGAAATGGGAGATATTTAAGGCCAATCGGCAATATTGAGACTCTACTTACAGCATTCTTGACCATATTCGACACCGGCGTAACTGTATTTCTGATTGTTGCAGAAATTCACGCAGTTCTCGACAGTCATGTTCGTCGTGTCGGTATAGCCGGCAGATGTGAGAGTTCGTGCGGCGACATTGTCCCTAATTCGTAACAAAGTCAGAAGATCCACTCTTTCAGAAACACGGTGCAATGACGAACGTGTAGCATCCGACCTCGGTCCAGCCTGAAGATAGATCGGTAATAACGTCTCGTGGCTGGAAGCGAAGACGGCGAAGGTGGCTAAATTGCAGGCTCCTGCGATGAGCGTTCGACATGTACACGTGAACGAACTGCGAATCCGTGACGAACAGTGATGAGTACTAGTACGACTCGGAGCTCTGAGAAGATAAAAGAAGGCGTACGGGCACCACGGCGAGCAGCGCAGCGAGGCAAAAGAGAGCGAGTAAGAAGGGAGTAGAACGCATCTTGCGCGCCATGTATGGGCGAGATGCTGATGAGACTCGTTCGAGACGCAAGCACGTTCTTAAAGGTCTTCCGAGCCCCCAAATAGGATGTGTGACGAGTACATTTTTTTATCCTGACTCATCACTAAGCGTCTTTTTTTTAAATTTGGTGTGATCCCACTCACCGAAGTACGGATCGGAAGAAGGGCCATTGTTACACGTTGGCCAAGGCGCCTGTGGAATGGAAATCATTCGTTCCAGATTTTACGAAATTTTGTAAAGTGCAGCGCTTTGTGGAAGGGTAGTGACCTGCAACGGGTAGGCTACCCGCACGGGTTGCGGGTACGGGTGCCCGCTCCTACGGGTATGGGTGACCATCTCGGGTGCGTTTACAGTACTAGCGAACACCCGTGCTACGCACTGGGGGCTACGTAGGCCGTAAATGGCACAGCCTCTGCAAGTGTACTGAGATGGATAATATGGGAACTGGAGAGGATTCACTGCCTTTCAGGAAAGGCCAGGGTTTTATATGTTTAGAGTCTTGAGACGTGTCATCGACTCGAGATACAGTACATGTCGAAGTTGCGAGTCATGGCAAAGTAACATAATCGGAAAAGCGACCGATATTCATCAACCAATCAGAACACTCAAAACAGGTTTCGTCGTCACTCAAAACCGGCCAATCACGACGCGTGTGAAAGACGTAGCGCCTTACGGGTTAGACACCCTCGCGCGCACACGTAACTAATTAGCTACTAGTAAATTGCATTTGATCTGAGAAGCATCACAAATAGAATGTAGATCATCTAAGGAAACGTGCCATCGTAAGGACATTCGAACAAATATAGTAGTCCACCCAACATCAACTGATCTTGCCACCCAACGTGACTCCACTGACACTGTGACGGCGACTGTCTGTTGGACTCACTTCCTTCGGACCCTTCCTCGCCGACGGCATAACCATGCCTACAACACCACTGGGCCTGCGAAAACAAAAGCTTTCTGCCAGACTTTTGACCAGGACAACGTTGCCCAGCCCGTGCTTATAGCTGTTTCAGAAAGGCTGGCCAAACGCGGATTTCAGCCACACTGGCAAACATTGTGTAAACGGGCCACTCATCGCTGTCAACCTGGATCTCATGCATGGATTGACTTCATTCAGGCTGTGGTGTTAGGTAGAATGTCTTAGTTGTAAATTCGTTCAAAATCCATGCCATTTGGCTAGCACACTTAGCAGGAAATGTTGTAGCGAGCCAACTCCAACTCGACTATTTTTGTCTGATTTCTCACTTCGTCACAGATACAATGGCCAAGAAAGTGGCCCAAAAGGCTCGAAAAAACAAAGCCAAAGACACAGTAACAGGTAGTGAATGTCAACGGGTAGGCCAACCCGTGCGGGTTGCAGGTACGGGTGCCCGCGGGTACGGGCACGGGTGGCCATCTCAGTACCCGTACAAAACCCGTACCTACCCGCGGGTATGATGGGTTGGGCGCCATGCGTGCGTGACTATGTGTGATTGATAACGAGACAAGAGACAAGTCGGCAAAGCGACTCGGTAAAGCGTTCAAAGTCGGACAGCAGGAGGTGAGAAGGGAGCTCGAGCTCGAACGCGAGTCGGCACAGCAGCGCGGTACGGCATTCAAGGTCAGAGAGCAAGAGGAGAGAGAGATGTGAGGGGGCAAGTGTCTTGAAGTCATGTAAGGTGAGGCCAACGGTTGACCTCGGAACGAGCGATCCGGAGCGCCCACGTAACTTGTCAGCCCTCGCCTCATGTTCGTCTCGTCTCCTCCTCTCGACTCTCGTTCCCGCTCTTCACCCCAAAAACGACCGCGCGCCGAAGAATACCCGCATCGACCGAACCCTTGACAAGACGTCTCAAATCAAGCTAACGTCCAAGCGTCGCCAGGACCCATTCCGTCGGAATCCCGAACTCGCGGCCGTCGCCTTCCCTGGGCCGTCCCGCTCGCACTGGAGATCTGTAGATAATAAATTCCGTACGCCCGTCATTCTTTTCCTTTCACTTTTAGCCCCCCTTTCTACACTACCATACGGCACGACTAGCAGCCGACGTCCAAGCCTCGACACGCACGCGCGGCAACATTCTTCATCGACAAATTGCATATACTCTGCGTCACTTACACTTTATACCCGCTTGTCACCCCAGAACGATACCATACGCCTCGCCGCCTCCGTAGACCCTGTTTAGATGACCGGACATGTATATCAGCCCCAAGAAGGCCTCGTGTAGAGGCAGGCGATCTTAGCCAATCAATTCCCCTTTTTCCTCCTCTTCTTCGCGCGACTTCAAGCTTCAAGGCTCTAGTTGCCTTTCTCGACTTCGTCTCTCTCTAACAAGCCGACTTTGGAACGCTTTACCGCGCCGCCGTGCCGACCCGCGTCCACATCGTCTTGTCCTTATTTTATTTTATCTTGTTTTCTCTTCCTCTTCTTCTCGCCTTTGCTCACGCTCTCGGACCGCTTGGACGACGATCACACCTTAGGCAACAGCGCGGACGACTGATCCGCATCTCGACCGATCGGACTCGACTTCGACAAGTTCGATCAATCACTCTCGGAACTCGACTCTGCCCCTACTCACAAAGCGCGTCGACACGATGCTTCGCGCTTACAGTCACGCAGAAGAGAGGAGGAAGGGATTCTAAGAAGATGGCTTGCTCTAAACAAGCTCTTTTAAAGAGTTTATATATGCATCTAAAACAAAGTCTGGACTAATCTATAACGTATCGTATTGTTCCATCGTGACAAGCAGGTAACAAATGCGAGCAAGAGCAGATTTTCGTGGTTCTGAAGGTGGGATAATGAGGTTCGGCAGCTCTAAAACCTCTTCAATCATAACAAATGATTACGGACGGCGATGGGGCAAGAACGGTCGGCAGTGGGGCGAGGACGTTTGGCCGACGTGGGCGCGCTGCGAGGTTGCTGTTTGTCGTTGGCGAATTCGGGCGGTGCATTGCACTGTAAAATAAAGGGAATTGAAACAAAAAGAGAAGAGGGCGGGCGTACGAAGAGGGTAAACTAGAATGGAGATACCAGCGGAACAGTCTAGGAGATGGAATTTTGGGGCACAGGGAGCTTGAGCAAGACTGCGTCTTGTTGTTGGCCAGGCAGGGGTCCGATGGGTCTTCAGGCGATGAGCGGGTCTTCGGCGCGCGATCAGTTTTGAGGGTGAGGAGGGAAAGAAGGTGGGAGGATGAGAGGGGTAAGGGACGCGGCGGATGAATTGAGGGTGTGTGCGAGGGCTATAAGTTGGAAACAACGTTATCTCAAGAGACAAATCTTGTGATTGGTTAGACAAATCGTTGTTCTGGATCTTGGCTTGGAATGGACTGGCCGAATGAACACAGTAGGCCGTTTCTGACCGTCGTAAGTTACTCGACATCCTGCCCAAGCCCACTCTCGCATTCGTGCTCCCCCATCCACTTCCCACTCCCTCCTTCCGCATTTGGGCGATGACTATGGCCGTTTCAGACCCTGTCGTGCTCGACATCACGCCCTCGCCCACTCTCGCATCGCCTTAACGTTTGCTCCCTTCGTGCTCCCGCATACACTTCCGTCATTCCGTCTGCCGAGCACGGTGTTTGTCGCAATCGCGTAGCCTACTCCCTTGCAAATCATGTGCCTCCTCGCAAATCGCGTGCCCCGCCAGCACCCACTCTCGCTCCGCAATTTAAAAGATTATCTTGCGACACTGCGTGGCCGTTACAGGTTTATTACAGGCAGAGATTGCATCATACCTGGCCCTAACAGGTTTAGTACACGCTGATATTGGGTCGCTCCCCCTTACGAGCAGACATGTAATTCCGTTCCTTCCTTACTTTATACACACACAATAAACACGTGCGTTTTGACTTTTTCAATCTCTAGACACAAATCTCCAAATCCGACATTGTGATCCCCCCCTCCTTGCTGTTCCCTTCGTGCGTTCCGCCGCTCCTGGCTCTGTTACTCCATACAATGCTCGCCGCTTGGCCCCACCCATCTCCGTGGCTTCAAATGGACAGCCCGATGCTTGCGATCAAAAAGATGAATGACGCATTGGATATGCGCCATCGGCTCGCCATCTGTGGAAACATACTCCAATCTCGCCCGAGAGAGAGTCAAGGTACGGACGATGACTCGGATGATCTTCCTCCTTGTCGAGCGTGCTCTCATCCCCCACGTGGGACTTCTGGAATGGTTACATGCGCCTTGTGTATCGCCAAGAGGTTGTCGCAAGTGGCTTCTTCGACCACCCGTCACAAGTCCTTTGCTACCACAGAGACCGGTCAAACCGACCACCCAGAACTAGTGGCCAGAGACACGCAGGTTCTCCGAGCTGACGACCTATCGGAGGCCGTTTCAAGTACTGAAGGTGTTCCACTGAGAGGGCCTTTCCGGAAGGACTGCCAGTCCTTCCGGAAAGGCGCTCTCAAAAAGCATTTGCGACGATGCTGCCCAAAGTCGTGAAAGACGAGGCGCACGACGAGGGAGATCGTACCATTGGTGACTACACCATGGACGACGAGCAATGGCTCGAGTGGAAGAGGGGCGGTCGCACTCCGAGTCCTGTTGATGAATATGAGAGCGACGAGAATGAGAGCGATGGAAGCATGAATGGCAACCACTATGACAGCTTGGAGTGAGGCCACTTGCTCCAAATCGGCCAGCATCCGATCCGGCAATAGTCGTGTGCCTCATAGGAAGGGGAAAAGGATGATGACCGACGTGGAGGACACCGATTGAATATAGGCTCGAGCGACAAGGATCTGGAATCCGAAGGTGAGTACATTGATTGCTTGATATGTCAAGTCACAGACCTGCTTTCTAAACTAGAGAACTTTCAGTATTCAACCTTGCCTCTCAGGAGGATTGTGATGACCTTCATTTGTAATTGAGACCCAAAATTGTGCCACCAACAGCTTCGAACACTTTCCATTCGCATTCCGTGCTACGAAATACGAAGGGAAAGTGTTCAAAGCGCAAACAGAAGGAGAGAACGATATCCATCACTGACAAGAACGACAACAAACCAAGCTGGAAACGGCGTATGCAGGGGCAGTTTTGTTTATAAATCGACGCTCAATCTATATTTGGAAAGAAGGGCCAAGGGTGACTTGATCGTGACTCATCGACCAGCAACCCACTCGAAAACCTTCAGGCAAGGAAAACAACTCTTTGCGAAGCAATCAAAGCCTTTTTGGAATGTAAAACTCATTCCTGCGGTGAACGCGTAATTCCCTGCTGGTGAGATAGGGAGTCCCAGAGCTGTTACGTGATAACTGGGCAGTTGTTCCGCCCAGAACCCAATGTCATGTTCGGTGAGCATGATATTGGCTTTTGGGCGGAACAAATTGTATGTTCCTCATGTCTCTCGGTCCAATGTTGATATAATTCTTCCTTTTATTTCAAAAGCTATGGGATCTGCATAACAACGCCGAGTCTCTGAGTTGTTATGTGGATCCCATAGCTTTGAATTCAAGTGATCTGGTTTCTATCCACTGAGTCAGTGGGTAAGGAAACCCGATCACTTGAATTGACAAAAACATTTTGCCCTGCTTCTGAAAAGAACGTGACCGTTGCAGCACCTGATCTTGGGTTGATTGGCAATGCAATGACTCGGATGCCCGCGTACATGGCAACCCTTCAGATGCAGGCAGCGCTCATTGCTTTTCAATTGCAAGACCTCAACTCGAATGCGATCAATCCAACTTCGGAGGTACACCTTGCATGTGTGTTCAACACACATGCAGGGTGTACTTCCGATGGCATCTGCCCTGGCCCTACCTACAGGCTCTCGTCACCCCTTCCACCCAACTGGGCCATCGCCAACACCCTCAGATGAACACACCATTACAGAGTGGGCGTCATTATCGACAGCATCCATCGGACATATTGTCTATGACGGTCATGTTTTCGAATTAGCAGCAATCAATAGGAACCACATCTATGCATACTACGGATAGAGTTAAAAGCAGTTTTATGTTGACTTCGGGTTGAGTTGGACCCACGCAAGGCTCGGCTGCAGACAGCTGGATTCAAAGAAGTCCAAACCGGGCAATAATCAAAAGTGCCGGCGCTTGCAAAGCAGACGTCCTAGGTCGCGGGCCCAACGATTTGCAGAAATAAGGCAGAAGGGAAAAGTAAGATAGATGTGGTATTTTGGTTTCTGATTTGATTACAGGTTCGTTTTCGTGCGTCCACAGCCATCATCTATCCAACAGAGGGCTGTCAATCACAATACAGGTATAGGACATAGAGGGGGATGGTTGTATCAGCAAAGGAATGGACACAAAGAAACCCAGCTAATGAGATAGTGATTGTCCAAAGCGAAGTCTGCGACGGGTGACTGTGTGACAAGTGAATAAAAAGCGTTAAACAAGAGAGCGAGTGGGGTATCTTGGTATAAGTCCTGCGTAGGCCTACGCCTACGGGATCATAAAGCGAGCTCTTCGTTCGGCGTTCTCAGCTCAGACGCCAGGGGGGTTGAAGCCAGGAAGGTTAGGCCAGTTGCCAATTTCCCCGGGGTCACCACCAATGCGAACAAACACGCCATGAGAAGGCGTCGGGCCATCGAGGATGAACAGCTGGTGCCACCCGGGTGGCGAGACGTTCGCGTTCGGGGGCGCGGTGACGGTGCAAGCATTGCCGGAGCACGAAAACGCGGGGAAGATAACGCGGCCGCCCATCGTGTTCCCGTGCGTGCTCGACACGGCCGCGACGAGTGAGACACGCAGCGTCTGACCCTGGAACTGCTGCACGTTGATCTGGTACTGCCCGCCGTACGCCCAGTCCGTGTTCGGCACGGTCACGATCGGCTGCGTCAGCCCCGAGCTCAGGTACGGCGGGATGTACACCTCGATGCGCAGCTCCTCAGGCAGTCCGGGTGTCTGGGGGTCGGAGCCTGAGATCAGCACCCGGCCGTCGGGAAGAAGCGTCGCCTCGGAATGGTACATTCGTGCGATCGTCGTGTTTCCGAGGATCGAGATACGCGAACCGATAGGTTGCGAAGGGTCGTAGAGCAGCGCAGAAAGGTTCGGGTCACTTGCGAGGCCAAAGCCAGCAACACCCTGCTGCGCGCCATTCACAATCATGAAAGTGCCGTCTGGAAGGGCCACGAAGCAAGGCATGACGCGCTTAGAGGGCTATACGTACAGACACGTCATCCCTACGAAGTTGATGAGAAGATGGAGAAATGTACGAACCATCCGTTCGATAACCCACGTTGGGTTCGGAGAGTCGGGCTGTGTGGTTACGCAATTGTCCAGGGCAATGCCATTGTTGGAACCACCGCAGATCAGGAGAGTGATGGGGTCCGTATAGGGGGCATTTTGAGGTAGGAGGACAGATGCACCTTCCATTGGGTACGTACGACCGGCGAGGAAGCTGGTGACAGAACCAGGGATGTTTGGCAGAACTTGCACGGTGTCGAATGTAACTGGGTCAAGAAGGCGCGCCTCATTGTAGTATCCTTCGCCTTTGGGTCAATAATGAAAGTCCGGAGAGTCGGTCGCCTCGAACTCACCAACGAATATACGACCACTAGGAAGGACATGAAGGAACGGATAGAGATTGTTGGGATCTGTCCGTTGCAGAAAGTCGAGGAAGACTGTAGTGGGACCACCGGGAATGCGAGGAAGGATCTCAAGCGTCGGATTGGCTGGAGCGTTCGCGCCTGTCTCACCGCCCATAACAAGGACACTGCCATTGGACAAAACGAGCGCAGAAGGATACCAACGTCCACCCTGAACGTGAACCCATTGAGCACCGAAATACGTGCAATAGACGGAAATACCCCATGCGTACCTGAAGTTGGAGGGCACTTGGATTTTCCTCCCAGTCATTGGTGCCATTGACGCCAGGCGAACCGTCAGGAGCATAAAGTCGGATACCGAACGTCGACGTGTCCGACCAGCCACCAACGTTGAGGATACGCGCGGCCTTGTCTGGAAGCACAACGGCCCCGGAGCAGAACACGTCCGACTTGACGTGCATTTCGCGCCATGCAAGGTCGAAATTGTCGACGAGACTCAAGTCGAGTTCGTATGCGCCAGTGGAGTTCGCAAACTCAGACGTACCGCTTTTCTCCAAGAAGGAGACCTTGCCGTTTATGCCGAGGGTGGCGAGGAGCGGAGGTACAAGACCGGGAACGAGGTACTGCATCGAATAGCCTTTTAGCGTGGGTGTAGACGTGTACAAGCGGGTCAGCATATGCATACCTGATATTGGCCGATATTAACGGGGGTATTCCAGGTGTCCAGGACACCGTTCCAAAGATAAAGTTGCAGCCTCTCTGCCCCTCCACACAGATGGAGTGGGTCGCCCGAGCACGGCATGGAGCAGTCGGTTGCCGCGGCGGTCGTTCCTCCGTTATTGGTGATATCCGCCACATCGCCGCACCCTACAGAAGAGCACTTCCGTAAGTGATGCCGTAAACGCTCCGAAACGGTGGATCACGCACAGCACTCATCACCAAATTCCATACCCGCCGCAGGGTACCCAAAGGTCGAGCATTGTGAAAGACAGTTTTGGGCGGTGTTGTTATTGAGGAATATTATCTGATACGGGAAGACCCGAACGGCACCAGGCTCACTTTGGGCGGAGTGGGCAGTTCCTGGTCAGCTACACGTGTTGAAAGGTGCATATTATACATACGCCAAGCATCGCGAATATTGCCAATTTCCAGGAAGATTTGTTGTCTGCACGGTGGGTACTGCGAGTGCCGTCACGGAACCCGTGGAAGAGTAAATCGACAGTCGGTTTGGTCCACCGCATGCTTCGCTAGAGTTCGAGTTTCGTAAGCCGGCTCCACAGTCCTATACAATGCGGAGATGGGACGCTCACGTGGAATTTCCACTACAGGCCATATTGCAGTCGCCCTGAGAGGCTATGACGGCACCGTCCACAAGATTGTTACCGCAGACTATGAAGAGCGATTAGTGATCCCGCAAGAATGGGACGCTCAACTGATCGACGTCAAGATCAACGTACAACATTGAACGCTGTATTCCAAACCGGCAAGTGTAAAGCCCTGGGATGAGCACGAGGCGATGCAGTTTTCCACCGTCAGTGCTTGGTTATCCGGAAGTTCAGTCTGGAGAACGCGTCCATATGCATTGTCCCTGAAAATTTACCCCGTTATTACAAACTTTGCAGATCGTGCATATTAATGGGGGAAACTTACACCCAGCAAGCGTTGTATGACCAACCAGACGGGAGATTGGCAAGGACGGGCAAAACCGAAGACCCGCCGCCACCACCACCTCCTCCCCCTCCAGTATTAGTTCCAGTAGTTGTAGGAAGGTTGGTGCCCGTGTAATTGTACAGGTTAAGGCGATCTGGGCCACCACAAAACTCGGAGCTGTTTCCTGAGCAAACCATGGAGCAATCACCCGCAGGTGTCGGAGCACCCCCATTAGAGATGCTCGAACCACAGTCTTCAGGAAGCAAAATGAATGGGCATGCACTACAAAACGAAGCGATATAAAGTACGTACAGCACTCGCGTGAGTATTCCACGCCGGCCAGGGGATAACCCGAGGCGAAGCAGGCATCGGCGCAACTTTGAACGCTGTTGTTGGAAGCACCCCCCTGGACGCCCGTACCGACGGTTAGAGTTCTCGTGGCCGTGTTGTCGCTAATTGGGGCAGGTACAGAATCGTTAGTGATCCGCTCTCTGTCGAAAAAGGAAAGTGTATGTACGAATAACATCCTAAGGAAACCCAAGGTCCGTAGCTCGGCGCGATGATGGGCGGAGGCGGAGGCGTGGCATCACTCTTATACAAGTTAAGGCGACTTCCGGCACCACAATGCTCATTCGCGTTGCCGGTGCATGGGAAGCTACAATCCGAGTCCGAGGCATTCGTGCCCCCATTAGATATGACATTCCCGCAATCTGAAATTCCAAACCATGCGATCAGAATAACGGAAATGGGAGATATTTAAGGCAGATCGGCAATATTGAGACTCTACTTACAGCACTCTTGACCATATTCGACACCGGCGTAAATGTAATTCTGATTGTTGCAGAAATTCACGCAGTTCTCGACAGTCATGTTCGTCGTGTCGGTATAGCCGGCAGATGTGAGAGTTCGTGCGGCGACATTGTCCCTAATTCGTAACAAAGTCAGAAGACCCACTCTTTCAGAAACACGGTGCAATGACGTACGTGTAGCATCCGACCTCGGTCCAGCCCGAAGGAAGATCGGTAATAACGTCTCGTGGCTGGAAGCGAAGACGGCGAAGGTGGCTAAATTGCAGGCTCCTGCGATGAGCGTTCGATATATCCGCGTGAACGAACTGCGAATCCGTGACGAACAGTGATGAGCACGAGCTCTGAGAAAATGAAAGAAGGCGTACGGGCACCACGGCGAGCAGGGCAACGAGGCAAAAGAGAGTGAGTAAGAAGGGAGTGGAACGCATCTTGCGCACCATGTATGGGCGAGATGCTGATGAGACTCGTTCGAGGCGCAAGCACGGTCTTAAAGGTCTTCCGAGCCCGCGAAAATAGGATGTGTGACAAGTATTTTTTTTAGCCTGACTCATCACAAAGCGTTTTTTTTGGATTTGGTGTGATCCCACTCACCCAGGTACGGATCGGAAGTAGGGACATTGTTATGCGTTGGCCAAGGCCCGATGGGTCACCTTCCCAGGGTACATACAATTCAAGGCGCCTGTGGAATGGAAATCCCTCGTTCCAGATTTTACGGGATTTTTTGTTAAGTGCGGCGCTTTGTGGAAGAGCACTCGTAGGCAAGTGAAATAGCGAATTTCGCTTTAATTACGGAGAATGGTTACCGGAAGAGTTGTGATGGACCGCGCTTGCCACGTACGGTATGGTGTACAAGAAGCACGTTAGACATGAGAAAAACATCAGAGTGCGGTTGGAGAGCGGGTGCCAGACTGGAATGTCAGCGATCTGAGCGAGCTTCTGAGACCTGACAAGCGTTGCTGGGTAAATCCATGGACGTTTTCGCAGAGGAGGCGCCTTGTGTGACCGCGCGGAGCTAAATGACGGTAAACCCCGAGAGAGGACGGGGACCACTCTAATACCACGACCACGATCATCACTCGCTCAAACTTCGCATTTTCCCCGGAACTATCTTCAGTCTTCCCTTTCCTTGGTTCCTGCCCTACTTTCCGTCGCGTAACTCGCCTCAGTTACACGCCGCTGCATACATGATCTTCATTACGGCTACGCTCCTTCACGGGTGTGGTCGAGGTGGGGATGAGCTCTAACTGGACCCGCATTTAGCAGGAAGCCGAGCTATCGACATATCGACCACAGAAAATCAACTACAATACATCGAATATTGCACTTGGGAATGAACCCGGATGACCGGTTGGGCTTCACTACACAAACGATTTTGTTCCTGAATATCGTGGCGTCTGGGTGTGCTAGTGGCATGTCAGCGTGAGCGTCAAGCCCTTCGTCACATCAGCAGGGGTTAGTCACCATTTTATTGATTCCGCGCAGTTTGTACGAGTACGCAAGTACAATACTCCGAATCCAAGCACCACGGGTAAAATGCGAGCCCCATTTATGAGAGCCGACTCGTGAGGCTGATACTCGTGATCCCATTTTGGGTTGCGATCGTCCTTCCTCGGCCCGGATGTCTCGGGAAGATGCTGTTGTGGGGTTTATGGTTCACATCGCACTTTGCCATTCAAGTTTCATACATGGTACGGTACTTTTTGTCGGTCTTTTTTAGTTCAATTCTCACCCAAGCCGACATTCCAGCATGGGAAGTGTCGGTTGCTGACATGCCAGTGACGGCCCCTGGTCCTGTTTTGATGGGATCTATTCAATCACGATCTCTCATCACTTCGGCACAAACAAAACAACTTATCATTTGATGTATGCAGAACTCTTAGCTCCGCCACGCATTCCGCCCGTGGCTGCTGCAGCTGTCGGTGCTGAGTGCACATCAATACCACTTTGGCGGCTCCATCTCTTTTGGTGAAGCGATTTCTCGGGTCCCGCTCACTAGGCGGCGCCTGAGAGGCTCTCGTCCCTCTGGGGTTATGTAGGACATTGAGGTCCTTCCGGGTGTTGTTCTGTGCCTTATTTCCTTACTGTATCGTCCTCCACAACCGCGAGGTACAGTATGATGTCTGTCCTGAAGATAGACCATTTCTAGGTCGCGACCCAAGTCTCTGGTCGAACCCATCACGATGAGTGCATCAAACCAAGGACAAAGCATGGGAAATGGCACCTCTCTCGGCACATTGTTTAGGGGAAAAGGCGGGCAGCTTTCAGACCGTTTCCCCCTGCTTACCTTTGTTGGCGATGCCGTTGGGCTACTAATCACCACGAACGATCGAGGGATTTCTCTATGTCCTTCAGAACTGGTCTAGTACCTTACCCAGTTTCTTTGGCTCCCTTTACAGCACGCTGCGCGGAGGTGCGCCATCTCCGAATACATCTATACTTTTGGGGATGACACAACTGCTCTTCGATTGTGCACCGTGATGGCGTCCGGGTACACTCGTTCCCCTGGGGACGATGTCGGTCACAGGTTATCTGAGAAGAACGTACTGCTGGAAATTATGCGACCGTCGGCGTGACATCCCTTGCCCCACGTGGCCCGCGCCAAAGCGCTGGGGTGCTTGTACCAAAGTTCACATTTGGAGAGGCTGAGGAGCATCCCCGCCCGCCCTCTCCCCCAGCACCCTTCGGTTGGCCCGTTCACGAAGCACATCACGCTCCATCGCAGCACAGCATACTTACGACACCGCGGTCCGTCGAGGACGGATCAGCCAAGTAGAGTCTCTACGGCCGCGGCGGGGAGGACCCACTTACTTGTCTTGTGTGGGTACAAGTATATACATTGCCGTGCCCGAGAGGGCGCAATGTTGGATCAGGGTGGAGCTTCTATCCGCGCACCACAGCGCAAAGGACAAACCTTGTCGTCACGATCCGGTCTATCACAAGTGGACCGTCGCAAAAATATCGCTGGCCCCCTCGGGCTCGATCTGCCGTGGGATCTCGAGAGATTGATGGTTTCATATTAACATTTAGCACCAAGGTAAGTCGTCTGTGGTGCTCTCTCTCCTATTAGAGAGTAAAGTTTAAAGGTGGAATATCTTAGTGAATGGCGAACTCAGCGGGAGTGGATGTCTGTGAGTTCGAATTTCCGTCCGAGGCTTCGGAGAAGCGAAGAGAAGTGAGAAGAACGAAGGCCAA
This sequence comes from Russula dissimulans, assembly GCA_022376545.1. Classification (NCBI taxonomy): domain Eukaryota; kingdom Fungi; phylum Basidiomycota; class Agaricomycetes; order Russulales; family Russulaceae; genus Russula; species Russula dissimulans. Next base: position 122,194 of record WTXJ01000039.1, read on the forward strand.
GCAGAAGCGACCAAAGAAAAAAAAAAGGAAAAGAAACAGCGCGGGGTACTCATACAAGTCCATCTACTTACCTTGGTTGGACAAGGGAGGTTCAAAATGATAGCAGGCCTGCCAATCGATGGAAAGTCACTGACATCTAGCTCCGCCGGTGCGTCGAGGACAAGTACTGTCTCGTTTTGTTGCAAGTCTTGCCCACTCATCCTCAGGCCTCATGTACGATCAGCACGTGACACGAAAAACTTCCTCCGTCCTCCGTCCCTCATACATGCCGGTACAGGTGCCAGGGCCGCTAGCAGGCGCTCCGCGCTCTCCGTTTGTCTTCGCACACACACGCGCCATGCGCGCGCCGTGCCCGTCTCGCCTAGAGGCGAGGGAGCGATGGAAGTTTCTCTCCTTGGCCGCTAGCGCTATGGCTGATCAGCACATGACCGGAATGGAGCATAAGAAAACTATATTGCTGCATCTGTGCGGCCCAGCAGTATCCCCAGATAGAAATATATCAAATGGTCAGATATAATCCGAGAATGTACGATGGAAAAGTATGTGAGCGAGATTAAATTCTCTGAGCACGTACCGGGCCCGCCTCGGTCGAGGTTGAGGCCTCTCATCTTGATGCGGTTTTGATTCCGTTTCCAAAAAACACATAAGTTACTGTACTTTACGGCCTTAAAGCACCCCCTCGTGTCGCCTGTGGGACTTCCATTTGAACATCTGAAGCGTATCAGCAAAGTAAGTCCGGCCCGGGCGGTTGTTTCTCAGCCTCTCAGATCCCCCGATCTAATGCACATCGGGAAGGGGAGGAGCAGCGGGAACAACGGGGCAATTTGCAACCCACGACCCGCACCTGCGGGCGCTCAGCCAGGCCAGCAAAACGCAAAACGCACGCACTTACGCAAAGCCCAGGCCTCCTCTACTACTAGGAGGCTAGTAGTAGGCCTGGGAATGCCGCGACCGATGAGTAGTACCGTGACGTTGAGTGCCAGTGACTGATGGACACCCCCCCAACTTTGAGAACCACTCTCGCTCGAAAAATACCTACAACCTACAACTTCACCTTCACATCTGTTTGCTGCGGTGTGCTTGATGGGAGGGTGGGTGAAATCGTCCGAGGGTAGCGAGCAGCGACTCGGATCTGATCCTGAGACCTGCCAGCCTGTGATGGACGACGTCACGGCAGGGCTACTGTAGCTCCACAAGGACAGCGGCATGGCAAGGGGGTACTGTACAGTACCTAGGGGGAACACACGAGGGAGCAAGGATAAGGTTCACGATCATTCACATCATCGCAATCGCAGAAAAAAAAAACAGACGAGTAAGGTTATACTACTGTACTCGTACGTATGGTTCAAACGACCAAACGACAGCACTCTAACTTAACTTAACTTATTAGTACGCGCCGATTCCCCTGGCGAGCTGAGCGCAGCGCCACACAACACAGCCGTCCGCGTCCGGACGTGCCCATCCGAGCATCCCGAGTCGAGTCCGCGCCGCGACGCCGCGAGCTCCACACTCCGGCGATTGGATTTCGAGATTCGCAAACGCAATTACAGTACTACGCATGAAGAACGAGAAAATAAAATAAAAAGATGATAGTTGGTGGTGCCTTCCTTGTAACTTAGGTTCATTTCAGCACACTGGTACGCTCCACCGCGTCGTCACGGTACTTTCGGGCAGTCCGACTAGCACAGTGCAGCATACCCGATTCTTCTCTTCCTGGCTCCCGCGGCGGTACAACAATACAATGTACTGTATGCCACTGCTGGCCGCCGGTTGCAGCTTCAAGTAAAAACGCCCCCCGCCCGGCCACTTCAAGTTTATCACCATCATCACGATTCGATTCACGATCCCCACCACCCACCACCGCGCCAAGGCGAACCTTAACACCCGCGGCTGGGGCTGGGCTTGGGCTGTGGCCGCCAACCGCAGATATCAGATAGTACAGTACGTCTGTCTATCAGTCCAGTCTCCAAATTGGACATGAAGTTATAGGGTTTTTCGAGCTTAAATCCCGGCGACTCCGGGCGACTGCATGTCCCTACCATCCCATCATACACATATCATATCATATACATAATATCCATATAACTTACTGTATCACCACTTATCGACCCTTCGCTTAGCTTAGGCAGGCCGGCCACCCACGCGTCCGATCGGGTCGACCGAGGCGTAAACATTTAAATAAACGTGATGGTGATGGTGACGGATGGGCCAGACCATACCCATCATGATCGAGGTCATGTGGATGCGGGGGTGATCCAGGGGGTGGTAAGTTACGGTGGTGCGTACAGTAAGTTAGGCCGAGAGAGGAAGAGGAACGTCGTCCATCCGATCCTGTGACTTGGCAGATAAGCATAAGCATAAGCACTCGGCATCTTATCACACACCCGGTACGAGCTTTATTTATATTTTTTTAGCGCGGCCTCGTGATACTGCAACAGTACGGCTGCAATCTTGGCGCGCAGTTGCATCACGGGGCGATGATGGGGTGAGTGACAAACTCGAGCGCCGCGTTCTAGCGTACGGTACTCTCTCTGGGAAAGACGGAAGGAGGTAGGCGGGCAACTGGAACGTGGTCGTTTACATCATGGAAGAGCGGCTTTTAGTCGGTCCCGTAAAACCGAATGGCAAGTAAAAAAAAAAAAAAAAACAAGGACATGCAGGTTTGTATTTCAATTTCATTTCTGCAAAAAACAAAGGCACCCTAGCGGTGAAGTATACGTATGTTGCTAATTCTAGAGTACCGACGGAAATTAGGACGGAGCGTTTATGACGAAAAGGGTGTACATCCAACAAACTCAAACCAAGACACGAACAATGACAATGCATATGGGGAGATCCGAGAAGAAGAAAAAAGGCGCGGAGACAGGGGGGAGAGGGTGAGGGAAGGGCGAAGATGCAAGGGTGAACAACAAATAAAAAGAGCATAGGAAGAGAAGGAGGTCGAGAGAAAAAAATTCCACAAGTACAATAGTCATGGTATATTGCTGTGAAAGACGAACGAATTGAGGACTAAGGACGGACGGCAATTACCCCGCCTATGCCGCCATGCTATCTTCGCTCTCTTCCCCCGTCTTGATGTGCGACTCGATTCCAGACGCAGCCGTGCTCGCACTGACAGGCGACGTAGGCGAACCGGTCTGTGTCGGGGGTGTATAGCTGGCCCCCGCGGGATACGGTGACCAATACGGAGGATACCCGTGAGGCGGGTAGTACTGGTAATATGCCTGCTGAGACGGTGATTGCGTTTGCATGGGAGAACCCTCGCCCGACGGTGGGACTGGGTGCGGGGATGAAGGGGAGTAAGCATGATAGGGCATCATTCCCTGCGATGACACCTGGGCGGGCAGGGGTGAGCCCGGAGGGCCCGCCGGCTGTGCGCCACCCGGGGGAGGAGGTCCGGGAGGTGGAAACATAGCGCCGGGCGGGTAAATGGTTGACGGTGCCGGAATCGAGAACCCAAGGGGATACGAGTAGGCGGGGGCGAGACCGTAGGTGGCAGCGTAATGCGCGTGTTGCAGCATAGCCATATTGGGGTCCGTGAAGCCCGTCGGGACGACGGGATATGGCGAATTGCCATCCGTGGGTGAGGTCGGCGTGCTCGAGCTCGTGGTTGAGCCCCTGGGCTTCCGTTTGCCCTTGTTGTTCGTGTAAGGGTCGTATCGCTTATTGCGCTTGCCCCCGTTCCCCGCGCCCGCGGCGATAGCTCCGCCTACATCCAGGGGCTCGCTGAGCAGCGGTATCCCGACCGCCAGCGCCGAATTGAGCACGTGCGGTGACGGTTCGACATCGTCAGCCTCCCCGCGATAACGAGGGACACCATCGACGCCGATTTCGACCTTGGGCGGATTTCGAAAATGGGTCTTCTCCAGGTACTCGGGGCTGATGTCGAGAGATGCGAGTTCGGGATATGATGATGCCGTGCGAAGCCGGCCCTGCTCCACGTCCTCGATCTTATAATACGATATGAGATGCTGGGAAACGCCGCTGATTGTCAACGAAAAAGTCTATGTAGGATGGTCAGTTTCCACGAAAAGAAAGAGGTATGGCATCCGAGAAAAAGAGAAGGGGCATTTCGCGGCATATGTCCCGCATAATATAAAACCTCTCCCGAGCCCCTAGGGCGCCTCGCTTTACGTCAGGTAGAGGATCACCGGACTGTGCCAAGGTTACCGAAGGGGATCGAATGTCTCATGGCCCGGACTCATGACGTTGGCATGGTTCAGGGGAGGGCCAGGACTGGACTGGAGATCGCGGAACACGGAGCAACGATAACGCGGCTCGTGCGTGGACCATTCGTGATGGTCGCCGAACAGCGTCAAATTAATATACGCACCTTTTTCATCATTCCTCCCGCCTTGAACTTGTAACTGTTCGTCAAGCTGCCGACCAGGCTCCGCTCGCGCTGCCTGTCGATCCCCAGCCGTGTCGTTTCCCCGCGCGGGCGGCTGAGCGTCTGGCCCTCGGCCTTTTGCGCCTCCCCGCCAGCGGCATCGCCACCCTGGTCGGCGTCGTTGCGGGCACCCCTGTGGCCCGCGCCACGTTTCTCCGTCTCTCGGTAGAGGAGGAAGTTGCCGAGTATCCTACTGGGGCTCCAAAAAAACCCGTCCGTCCAACGTTTGATGCCGCTCTCGTCTTCGTCAAAGACGAAAACGGAGCCCGAGGTGATCATCTTGCGCTCCGAGTCGACGAGGCGCCGGGTGACACGTGGGATCATGCCGCGGCGTGCGGCCTCGAGGATGAGGAGGGCGTCGCCCGTGGTCTCAATCCAGCCCGACCAGGGTGGTTCAGTCCATGTTGTGGAAGAACTCTGGGTGTTGCTATGCGAGTCGGGGGGAGACGACATACGTCGTGCGGCTGCATGGCGAGTAACGTGGGGTGGTAGATGTGGTGTGGGGTTGGAACGTAGACGAATTGGAGAGAGTAAGATAGGAAGGGTGATCAGCCACCAATCAAGTATTATAAAGTTTGGAGAACAAAGTTGGCTCACCGAGCAGGAAGATTTACGGGTGGAGGGCGAAATGACTGAGAGCCTATTTAGGATTCAACACCCGCCGACTCCGCAATTGTGAGCGCTCTCAAGGGGGAGCACCGGGGTGGTTCTGATACTTGGGAGATCTCTAGATGAGGGCAAATAAGGCAGGGATGGCCCGTTCGTTCGCTGAAGGGGGGCGGGGACGTTGTTGAACGAGTTGTTCGCTGTGGCTGAAAAGCCAGAGCCAGAGTCTGGCTGATTTTCCTTATCGGGAAACCTCTTTGAAAACCCGAATTGGGATCCTCTCCTGAATCCCTCAAAATATCCTCTCGTCTACTCGGACACGATCGTCCATGGCGGGACAGCGGAGGAGAGCTCATTACCGTCGGGCAGGGCAAAGGCCGTCGTGTAATTTCGTCCAAAACCCTGTCGAAGGTCCTTATGATGATCAAAGGCTCACTAAGCACCTCTATTAGTAAAGTAGCACTATGCTCCATCCGGCCTTATTTTTCCGGGATCCCAGTCCAAGGAGGATAAAAAATACCCACCTTCACCCTCTGTGGACCATCTAGCTACCCAATCCGAAGCGATAAACAAATATTCCGACCCTACAAGTAATGTTTCTACCCAACTCAGGCTGCTACTGAATTTACCTTGCCGGGACAGAATTTCCACGAGCCCATTGGTCGTGTCCATGTCCATGGAACGTGCCTAAAAATCTCTCTTGTATTTATAGGACAACAAAAAGGTCAAGTGGGATCCAATGATGCCCTTCACCTTGTAATCGCAGAATCTGTCTCATATTGCTGTCGTGTTCTTTGACGCCTTGCAAGAGGCACAAACCATGCGACGTAAATCATCTGATCGGATGGTGTCTCACCTCGTCCTGACTCCAAACGATAAAACAAAATCGAAGGAATAAAATGTTGATCTTCAGGAAACCTCTCGATCACTTCACGTAATCCTGCACAGTCATCCGACTCCCGGTATTTCCTCTGCGCGATCACAAATGAATGGGCGAGGCGAGGCGAAGCGAGCGACGCGCGCGGGACATCAATCTCCTTTTTCTTTTAAATCTTGTCTTGTTTGAAATAACGCACATTTCAATCTCGTCATCCACGCTGTGCAACGACGAACACTGAAACACCATCAACACAGGGAAGAGCACCGCCGCGTCGGGCACGAGCGGAAATCGAGAATACGCGCTCGGACACCCCATGCACCACTCTTCCGCACGTCGAACTTTCTCCCGACTCAAATGGCCGTCCCATCGTCGTCCATGGGGTCGAGGGACAGCCGCGAGCAGTAATCGAACGGAGCCGGGTACATCCCACGTGCTCGCGGAGCGAAGCAAGGAAGGCACCAGGCGCCCATCGCCGTTCGTGCTGTTCATGCTTCTGGGCGGTAAAAGTAAGAAAAAGTTCAATTTATGGCGTGGCTCCTAACGATAAACATTACCCACCTTTCCTTTACTGTAACCGGCGCGCAAGATCGGCATCGGGGTATGGGGCTGCGTGAACTTCGCGGAGACACACGATGGCGCGCCCCTCGTCCTCGCCGCTCGCTTGGCCTCAGGCCTCGGCTTGTCGTTACGTTTCTGACCTCTTCTTCATAGCCTATGTACGTACGCCGTCACTGCTGCGTACAGCGTCGTTATGGTTATGGCATGCTCAAGACGCCTTGGCAGTCTAGCGCTTCAGCGCGGTCCTCGGCGTATATGACGGGCGCTTTGCCCTTGCCCTTGCTTTTCCCGTTCCGAATTCGGACTGCCGCTGGTGATGCCACCTCGACATCTTATGGAGGAAATGTTCTGCTTTTCGCATCCGCATTGGGTGAAGGCGGCTGCTCTGAGAGGGGCCAGGCTGTCCCGTTGACTCGACCAGGTTCGGGGACCTCAAATTAGGGGACCTAAAAAAGGAAAGACGGGCCGACACTGGAGTGAAAGACGTCAACGTCCGCGTCCCTGGAAGAGAGACAGGCCGCATTTTGAGACAGGAGGTGGATGGTGTTGGGTAGCATCGGCTTCCAGGGTCTCTGAGGCGGCCGAACCATCACCTGGCCATGCTCCACATCCAGATGATCGGAACCCATTAATTGTTCATCGTTGGCTGGCGGTCCAGAGACGGATGTTTAGCAGACCCGTTCAAGGTGGTGCAGATTGGCTTGTCGTCAAATTAGCAGGGGGTCGTCTGGAAGTGGAGACGGAGGTGAGCGGAAATATGTTGATGGGTGGGAGAATCGAGCGAGTGGGTGTCGTCCATGTCGTTCGTTGCGGATCTCTTCTCAGTTTGTACGGGTGTTGTAGGTGACGGCAAGCCAAATGGTTGCCCTGGTGAAGAAGCGGGCGCTTTTGAGTTGAGTGCACTCGCAGGGTGTGATCACGCTTCTGCTACGAGGTCGCGGGAGTGCTAGGCCAGTTCTTTCGCTGATGCTAAACATGCTTTTGGGAAACCCAGACGTGTCGCTTTGCGAAGCGAACATGGAAGATGACGGGGCATCGATCCTTGTCGCAGGGTTCGGTAATGTCGATGGATTAGTAGCCATGTCTCACCCAAACACTGGCACAGACGTCGCCGTCCCATGGTCTCGGGTATTTGACAAGACTCTAGCCCTGAGGTCAAGAGAACCGAGGAAGACGACCCAAAAGCACACGGAGAGGTTCCAAGGCTAAGAAGGGTCACCGAACGCTGGCCCAGTGCCGAAGGTCCGATTGTCAAAGACGTTTGGTATTGTCTTGAGACAAATGCCGAAGCCGCGGGAGGGACGGTCCCTGAAGCACACTCAGATGCCGAGATGGAAGGACCAAACGCGGAAGCCGGCCACGCCCCAAAGACTGACGTCAACGCACCAGCCCCAAGCATAGCACAAGGTGAAGGTCGAGTGACGAGATTGTTTGAAGCCATGTCGTTGCGCTGGGCTTCGCCGTCTTGCATTGGTGCTGAGCCTGAGTCCGTGGAGGCTCATCGTCAGCAGCAGCAATTCCATCATCCGAAATCACCCCGTCGGTGATATCAGGAACAAAGATGCCATCGCGAATGACCTCTCTGTCTTCAATAGCATCCTTCCTGAAGAGGCGCCTCGGATGCGAGCAACAAGGTAGACCATAGACCTGTTTCCTTGCTCTCCCAACAGCGCGCAAGCTCAATAAAATTGAATTGGAACATCGCCTCCTCGTCGACGATCAACGGTAATACTTTTGCTATTAGGGAAGACTTATCCTGAGCGTGCTGGTGGAATTTTGTGGTAGGGAGAGGATGAAAGGTGGAATATCGTCGTGCTGGTGACAGATGTGGACGAGACGATAATACTGTATATGCACGTTTCAAGTTCGTTGGGCGAATCGTAGCGATTGCGCCGGCCCCATAAAATTCCTTGAGACTCGTAGGTTGCCTAAAATCAGAAATCTGATACCCAAATAGAAATGTTGAGAGATACTCACAATTCACTATTTGCTCTCCTCCAACACAATAGAGAATCCTGGGAAATCGCGCTCAAAATGCAGCGCGAGTATGTGAAAGTGACCACAGCGTTCAGGGACAGTTTCATGTTGCATCGTGATGTCACTCCTTACAGCGAGCGAAGTCAAATGTGGGAGAAAACCCATCCTTTTGTGAAAGAGATAATCAAGAGTACACTATCAAAAGCCGATCTGTGAGGTTGGGGAGACCGCCATGACGCGTCTAAGAAAGAAACCTTGAGGATGGGTGCGGCCGCAAGTTTTAACGGTAAAGTCTTGTCGCCGACTACACGTTCATACATTTCCATTGTACACTTATGATCTACACTTTCGTTCCAGGGATCTTCCAGAAATAAGATTAAGTTCCTCCGCTGCCGAGACATGCAATATGTGAGGAGATACGTACCACTTCTCACTCAGACAAATTGTTCTCTCACCCCTGCGATACCGTTCGAACCGAGGGCTATGCAGGCCCTAAACGTCGTGATAGCCTCGTCAGGGCGATTCGGGGCTTGAGGGTCGTCCATCTTGCGTTCAGCTATCCTCTTCTTTCAACCACGCGGGCTCTAACGAGCTGGAGCAATACGCAGGAGTGCCCAGTTGCTTCGAAGGTATACGCGCATGATTAGAATTGAGAACTAACATCCTAGTAATATCGTTCTCGTTCCCCAGTACGGGCTCGTCATCAGGGTCGAGTTTTGTGCTGTCAACCGCAGTTGCTTGCGCATTATCGTCCACCTCTGGAGCAGACGTGCCGAGGCAGGAGCGCGTAGGAACGAGGTCTCAGACGTGAGTGCGGGAAGAGATTGCTTGAGGCACTCCGATCGTCGGCATCGAACCTAGAAACGCCCCGCTTCAGACGGCCGCGAGTATCCTCAGAAAGTCATATATTGCCCACGATTTTAGGAAGTGTAAACCCGCCAAACCACAGGAGGTGCAAGGGACGAAACACAGCTCCTGATGGAGCAGAAAGGTTACTTCAAGTTTACATGCACGCTGCCGTGGATGCCTAGGTGCAGGAGGTGATCCCTTCGAATTGCAAGTGCCACAGGGGAGATCGACGATTTCACGCATCAGAGCAACGAAGACCAACCGCGCATCAAAACCCGCCCTTGCAAAAGAAGTCAAACTCGCGATGGAACCTCTACGCCACGAGCCTAGCCTCTTCTTCCCTCTCGCGGGGCAGTTGCATTCCTGAAGCCCGAAAACACAATTCGATGTACAGCGGCAGTTTAGAATGCATGATAGGCTGTCAGGAAAGAAGATAAATACCTCGGTGGTTGAAATGTACCGATGAAGCGGGATGTTGTATCACTTGTTGTGTACTTGGTTTCATGCAATGTATCTCTTTCTTTTAAAATATGAATAGATGGAGGTTGCCATCAACGAACCTGAGCGTTTAGAAGGAAGTATTTGAGTGAATGATGATGCACGAAGCACGGCCACACCTCACAGTTCAGGTTTGAGCCCCAGCCGGCACAGGGCAGCTACCGGCCCGGTTCTACCGCGACGGCATCCCACTTGATTCTACTTCTACAGTATCCCGTTCTCCGCGTCTTCTCTTCTCTCTGATTGAGCACCGGTTCAAACATTCAAATCTTAAGTAAGGACGCAAAAATAAAGAGGCGAATTGAATTTTTTTCGTACACACGCCAGCATCGCGGAGCAATCTGCCTTTGGGATGACATCAGGAAACCTGCCACAAACTTGTTTTGACTTGTACAAGTGGAAAAGCTAACAAGGTCACAAGTAACCTAGAATTGGCCACAAGTGCATTTGCCATCTTATGGTCACAAGTTGACAAGCACAACAAGTAGGACAAAAAGCTGTACAAACGATTGAAATGTGCAAATTGGGTACTACAGCTTGTTCACTTTTATACTTGTCTACTTGCGTTGACAAGTAAACAAGCTAATGGTGTAAGGAACCCCTTCGCGTTAGCCTCGAAACACCTTATTTTGACGCACCGGATCATCTCTCCATTCCTATCCCTTTTCCCCCTTTAACTTTACTGCCTCTTACTACTTCACCTGTCCTCGCTGCTTTCGGTTTAGTGCAGCATTTTTAACACATATAAACCTTCCTGTACCTACGAGACACAATAACGAACGAACCGAACAGAAGAATTAGTAACTACGAATATGATCCCTCTTCACCTCCTCCTAATCCCTCTCCTCCGGAACTCACGCGTGCACCAACCATTGCGCTTACAATGGATGTTTTGCCGATGCATACTGTCCGCCCACTCTTCGTGAGGACAACTAGAGATTCTTCTCTTCTGCTTTGCTCGTTCTGAGAGCATGGTTGAATGACGGCAAATCCTATCCTTGAGACATGTGAGCACTCCAAGAGACGTAGCGTCGAAAGCAAACGAACTGCATAAACTATTGTTCGGTATCCCGTCGGAAAACAAAGGTGTGCAGGCGCGCGACAGACCATCGTGTTAGATAGACGGTGGTATGTATGGTGAAGAACATCGCCGTAACGAGGCAGCGCAATGCGGTGCTCTCACTGCTGCAGTGGCCAAACACGCGTATCCCTGAAGGAATCCCACAAAATCATATGGAGTGATTTCTCTGCCATGAATCTGAGTGACTACTCTCGTTTCGAGGGCGGCGCATGACTTTGTCGATCGCTCAGTACTCAGTAACTGTCAAGACGCGGTGTCATGCACCTCCTTATCGGTTAGTGATCTTTCCCACGATCCAATTATCGATTCTCGCACCTTGACGAGCCTGTCCCTACTTCATCGCCCCACGTCTCTCCTCTCGTCCCATGTCTACAAGTTCGACTTCCTCCAACTTCGAAACCCTCTTTGATTCCGCTTTGGAAAAGTACACAGAACAGACTGGGAAAGATCTCCGCAATCACCCCCTCAAACACAGGATTGATACTTGCGACTCCCCGGCCTCCTTGTTCGCCGTATTCCAAGAACAAGCCCAGACATTTGACGATTTCAAGAACGGTGATCACAGACTGATCAAGTGGCTTCAACCCATAGTCAATTGCTTATATGCCCTCTCGACCAATGCTGCCCTTAGCACTGGTGTTAGCGTCGTAAGTTTCTCGGCTTTCTATATATTTTCTTCGACTTTCTCATCGTGTAGGTCTTTCCCCCTGCCACAGTAATTTTTTCCGGGATCAGCATCCTTCTTTCCGTGCGTATCTCCTCATCCTCCCACGTTCATTCCTTCGATATCCGATATACCAGACGGCCCAGTCTGTGAAGACGAGTTACGACGCCCTCATGGATATCTTTGAATGTATCGATAACTTTCTCAGGCGACTCACGATATATACCGAAACTCCCTCAACACCTGCGATAGCTGAGATGCTCGTCAAGATTATGATCGAATTGCTATCTGTCCTCGCTCTCGCTACAAAACTAATCCGCCAGGGTCGATTTAGTAAGTCTACCCTTGCTGACAGTTACCCACGGCCTAATGCATGACAGAGAAATATGCAAAGAAATTCCTTGGCGAAAACGAGATCGAATTCGTCTTGCAGAGGCTGGATAGACTCACGCTCGAGGAATCGAAAACGACCATTACCCAGACCCTGGGTGTCATCTATGGATTGGTCAATAACATGCAAGTTGTAATGGAAGGTACGCGTGGCTCGTTCGTATGATCCTTCCCGTGGCGTGAAACGTCTCTAGACGGCAAGGCATCGGCAGGCGATATTCGAGAAACCCTTGGTATGTTTGGTTGAGTTATGCGACCGATTTTTGTTTTAACTTCGTCGATTAGTCACTATGCAAGAACTAGCAATCAAAGTAAACAAGAGCGAGCGTGCGTGCGTGGTTCTCTTAGATTATCATTTCTGCGAATTTGAACGCTGAATTCCCTCACCAGGTGATCGGTTGCAAGAGAAGTTTCAACACTGGTTGTCTGCGCCAGATCCGTGGATAAATCATAATATCGCTCGCAAAGCCCATCATCGTGGCACCTCCACGTGGTTCATGCAGAGCAACATCTACGAGCAGTGGAAACCGACTGGGAAGGGCTCTCTTCTATGGATCCATGGCCTTCGTACGTGTATTATCCCATGTCTTCTTCTATTGTTGACAGTCGGATATACGGTAGCTGGCTCGGGAAAGAGTGTCCTCTGGTATCTGTCACTATGCTATCCTTTTTCGGGATGCTCATCTGATCTACTAGCTCAAAGATCATCGAGGATATCCAGTGCTTGTGTCAAATGGGGTTGGCAACCCTTGCAATATTTTACTTTGATTTCAGGGATTCGGCCAAGAAGGACGCACGCAGCCTGCTGTCCTCCCTTCTGGTTCAACTCTGTGATCAATCCGATAACTTCTCAAAGGTACTCTCTTCTCTGTTTTCAAGCCACAGTAATGGTTCTCGACAACCAAGCGAGGATGTACTTATCGAATGCTTGAAGAAGATGCTCCAACTTCCAGGGCAAGGCTCACTCTTCCTTGTTGTGGATGCTCTCGATGAGTGCCCGAACTTTTCCGAGTACCCTACTCCTCGAGAACAGGTCCTCGTGGTCCTCCAAGATCTTATCGATTTACACCTCCCACATGTACACTTCTGTATCACGAGTCGTCCCGAGGTAGACATCCGAGATGTTCTGGAGCCTTTGGCAGTCCATAGGGTGTCTCTTCATGAAGAAAGCGGACAAAATCAGGATATCGTCAATTATATCAATTCTGTTGTTCCATCAGACCCGAAGATGCGGCGATGGCGGGAAGAGGACAAGAAATTGGCGATTGAGACGCTGACGGAGAAAGCTGGCGGAATGTGAGCTTTAACTGTGATGTTGATTTGGTGACGACTTACATTATGATGAAGGTTCCGCTGGGTACATTGCCAGTTCGAAACACTACGACGGTGTTTTCCGCCAAGCATCCGACGGACTTTGGATGAATTACCGACTACCTTAGATGGGACATACGAACAGACGTTACGAACAATCGATAAAGAGAAACAGGCCTATGCGCATCGTCTATTCCAGTGCCTCGTCATTTCGGCCCGGCCCCTTCATGTCGAAGAACTTGCAGAGCTCTTTGCGATTCAACCAAATGAAGAATCGATCCCCACATTTAATGTTGATTGGCGGCCTGAAAAAGCAGAAGAGTCCATCCTATCCGCTTGTTCCACTTTGGTCACTTGTGTCAACGTCGGTGGTGATCAAATCGTGCAATTCTCCCATTTTTCTGTGAAAGAATACTTGACCTCGGATCGGATCGCAAATTCAAAGGATGTTTCCCACTTTCACATTCTCCAAAGACCAGCGCATAGTCTTTTCGCTCGAGCATGCCTCAGCGTACTCCTCCAGTTCGATGATAACATCGACAAAGACAAGTTGAAGAACTACCGCATGGCCACATATGCGGCTCAACACTGGGTCAATCATGCGCAGTTTGAGAATATATCATCGAGTATCCAAGAAGGATTGGAATCGCTCTTCGACAGAGACAAGCCTCATTTTTCCACCTGGATCTGGTTGTACGATGTAGACAACGGTTTCACCAGCACCGCTGCTCATCCAAGGTCACCTGGTATCGTTCCGCTGTATTACGCGGCACTATGTGGTTTCTGTGACATTGCAGATAGTCTTATCTGTGCCCATCCAGAAGATGTCAATGCTCGAGGTGGCATCCAAGTAACCCCTCTACATGCTGCTTTGGATAGGGGACATCCAGATATTGCGCGGCTCTTGCTGGAACATGGTGCGGATGTCAAGTGCCATGGGAGTCAGCGTCAGACCCCATTACACATAGCATCGCGTCGGGGTTACGTTGACATCGTGCAGTTACTAATTGACCGCGGGGCAGATCCAGACGCCAAGATGAGATGGAATGAAACACCATTGTATGCAGCGTCTAAATATGGAAAACTGGAGGCCGCAGCGATACTTCTGGATCATGGAGTGGACGTGAATCACGCGAGTAGTATCAGATGGACGCCACTGCATATTGCATCGTCTTGCGGACACCACGACGTTGTCGGGCTATTACTTGATCGAGGCGCGCTTGTCAATGAATTGGAGGTGTATGGCGAGGTTCCGTTGCACCTGGCAGCGAGTAGTGGATACCTGCGAATCGTGGAACTGTTGCTCAAATATGGTGCGGACCCGCAAGCCCGAGACAGGAGGGGCGAAACACCTCTCCAGAAGGCGTCGAGGAAAAACCACCTGCAGGTTGTGTGGTTCCTATCTAAACACACCAAGGCAGTCCTATAGGGTTTTTACGACCGAAGGAAGAGCGAACATTTTGGTCGCGAGTCTAGGTTTGGTCTTTGGTTCTGGGCATGTATGACATACGGAGTTTTGCATAATATGTAGAGATATCACAATCTGATGAGCGACGTCGTTTGGTGACATAGCAATCCCCGAGTCTAGGATTGACATTGCCTCACTTAGTTGATACTTGTTATATGTTGTGCTACGTCACTCTGCACAAACCAACTCGGTTATAAATTGCAATTTTCCCCATTTATCTGCATAAGCCTGCCCGTGATTCCGTGATTGTGATTACCCTGAACCGTGCCTCAGGTGCCTCGTGTAGTGGGACAAGGCCACGTTCCGTGCGTCAGTTGACTGGGTGAAATCAAGTGATTGCGATTACACAAAGATCACGTCTAGGTCGAGGAAAACGAGAGAGGACTGTGGAGAATATTATTAACGGAAGGAGACGTGTTCGATTTCCGACGCGAGACGGCTCGATTTGTGACTAGGCACGTCTCGAAGGACGGGGAGAAGAAAGGTGAGATTGAGATCATCGGAATCAAATGCGAGGCGACTCTTGTTCGGATTGCCTGATCAATGACACTTGCCAAGAGCCTTCCAGTCAACAGGCAACAGCGGAGCCGCCGGTCGTGCCCTGGGATCATGGGCGCTCGCTCAAGCTACCTTTCCAATTCCCATCACTCCGACTTCACTCCCGTAATCGTATGTCCGAAACTCCTGCGATTTCCACTTCCTATCACTTCGAAGCCCTCTTCAATGCTGCCTTGACCAAGTACGCAGAACAGACGGGGAACGATCTCCGCGACCATTAACTCGCACACCAGATCGACTGATGCAACGCCCCCGAGTCTTTACTTGCTGTATTCCAAGAACAAGCCCAGACATTCGACGAGTTCAGGAACGGCGATCACAGGCTGAGCTTCGGCCTATAGTCAATCGCTTACATGCCCTCTCGACCCGCGCCGCCCTTAGTCATGTTGTTGGCGTAGTAAGTCCCGATAGGGCCGGTTTATTCTTTCTTTTGTCTTTTCTTCACCGTTCTTACTATCATGTAGGCTTTTCCTCCTGCAACGGCGATCCTTACTGGAATCAACATTCTTCTTTCCGTGCGTAGCTACGTTCCTATACTACTTCTCCTGATAGCCGATCTGATATCGTCATCACTAGACGGCTAAGTCTGTGACAGCGAGCTACGATGCCCTCATCGATGTCTTCGAATGCGTCGAGAACTTTCTCAAGAGACTCATGATATACACCGAGATTCCCCCGAATCCCGCGATGACTGAGATGCTCGTCAAGATCATGGCCGAGCTGTTAGGTGTACTCGCTCTTGCGACTAAACAAATCCATCAAGGTCGATTCAGTAAGTTTTCCATCGTTGACAATTGTCTATGGCTTAACATGTGGCAGAGAAATATGCAAAGAGACTACTTGGCGAAAAAGAGATCGAAAATGTCTTGGAGAGGTTGGATAGACTCACTCTCGAAGAATCGAGGACGACGATTACCCAGACCCTCGGTGTCATGTATAGTCTAGTGAGTAACATGCAGGTCGTAATGGAAGGTACGTGTCGCTTGTCTGAATGATCACCTGCGTGATGCAAAACATCCATTCGTCTCTGCTAGACGGCAAGGCATCGACGGACGATATCCGACAGACCCTAGGTGTGTCCGAGTGTGGTTGACTCGCGAATACGAGTATTATATTAACTTTGAACCTTAGTTGTTTTGCAAGAGCTAGCAATCAAAGTGAACAAGAGCGAGCGTTCGTAACTCCATTCTATCTACATATCAGTTTATACGAACTTGAGTTCATTTTTCAGGCGACCGGCTACAAAAGGAGTTCCGACGTTGGCTGTGTGCGCCAGACCCTTGGATAAACCATAATCTTGCTCGTAAAACCCATCATCGTGGCACCTCCGCGTGGTTTATGGAGAGCGATATTTACAAACAATGGAAGTCGGATGGTTCTGTTATGTGGGTCCATGGCTTTCGTATGTGTATCTTTTTCCTGTCTTTCTCCACCTCTGATGGGCTCTTTTATGGTAGCTGGCTCAGGAAAAAGTGTTCTTTGGTATTTGTCTCGTTATCCATATTCCCTTTAAGGGTGCTCACCTCAACTAGCTCGACAATTATCGAAGATATCCAGCACATGTGTCGAATGGGACTGGCAACCCTTGCTATATTTTACTTTGATTTCCGAGATGCTGCCAAAAAGGATGCTCGTAGCCTGCTGTCGTCCCTCCTCATCCAACTCTGTGCTCGATCCAACAGCTTCTCTCAGGTGCTCTCTTCTCTCTACTCGACACATGACGACGGCACTCAGCAGCCCAGCGAGGATGCGCTTATAGTATCCTTAAGGAGCATGCTCGAACTCCCAGGGCAAGGCCCAATGTTCGTTGTTGTGGATGCCCTCGACGAGTGCCCGAATTTTTCCGAGTACCCTACTCCTCGAGAACAAGTCCTCATGTTCCTCCAAGATCTTATGGACTTGCACCTTCCACATGTACACTTCTGTATTACGAGTCGTCCTGAGGTGGACATCCGAGATGTTCTAGAATCTTTGGCAGTCTACAAGGTGTCTCTTCATGAAGAAAGCGGACAAAATCAGGATATTGTCGATTATATCAATTCTGTTGTCCCGTCAGACCCGAAGATGCGGCGATGGAGAGAAGACGATAAGAAATTGGTGATCGAGACATTGACGGAGAAAGCTGGTGGGATGTGAGCTTTAATTGTCATTTTTGATTTCGTGACGACTTACACTATGATAAAGGTTTCGCTGGGTACATTGCCAGTTCGAGACCCTCCGGCGATGTTTTCCACCAAGCATCCGGCAGACTTTGGATGAATTACCCACTACCTTGGATGGGACATATGAACAGACGTTGCGGGCCATCGATAAAGAAAAACAGGTCTATGCGCATCGCCTCTTCCAGTGCCTCGTCGTATCTGTCCGCCCGCTTCATGTTGAGGAGCTTGCAGAGATTTTTGCGATTCAGCCCAATGAAGACTCAATTCCGACCTACCATGCTAATTGGCGACCGGAGAAATCAGAAGAATCTGTACTGTCGGCCTGCTCCACTTTGGTCGCTGTTGTCAATGTCGAGGGCAAACAAGTCGTGCAGTTCGCACACTTCTCTGTAAAAGAATACTTGACCTCGGATCGGATCGCAAATTCCCAATTTATTTCCCACTTTCACGTTCTCCAAAGACCAGCTCATTCACTTCTCGCTCGAGCGTGCCTGAGCGTGCTTATTCGATTCGATGACCACATGGATGAAATCCAACTGAAGAATTCGCCACTGGCGCTATATGCAGCTCAGCATTGGACTAATCATGCCCAATTTGAGAATGTATCATCAGAGATCCAAGACGGGATGGCATGCATTTTTGACAAAGACAAGCCATACTTTGCCACCTGGATCTGGTTATACAATGTAGACAAAAATTCCATTGGCTCTACACCTCGTCCGGGCCCACCTGATGCAGTCCCACTGTATTACGCTGCGCGGTCTGGTTTCCGTGACATTGCAGAGCACCTCATCCATGCCCATCCAGAAGATGTCAACGCTCGAGGCGGAATCCACGTGACTCCCCTACATGTGGCTTTAGAAGAGGGGCACCGAGATATTGTGTTTCTCTTGCTGGATCATGGCGCTGATGCAAAGTGCCATGGCCGTCAGCGCCAGACTCCATTACACATAGCATCACGTGAGGGTCACGTCGACATCGTGGAGGCGCTAATCGACCATGGTGCGGATCCAGACGCCAAGATGTCATGGGAGGAGACACCATTATATGCTGCGTCGAAGAACGGAAGGCAAGAGGTTGCAAGAGTACTCCTGAATCATGGCGCGGACGTGAATCATGCGAGTGGTATTGGCTGGACGCCACTGCATGCTGCATCGGAATACGGGCACTACGATGTCGTCAGGCTATTGGTTAATCACGGCGCAAATCTCCATGCACAGACCCGTTCGTCCGACGAGGTTCCGTTGCACATGGCAGCACAATATGGGTACCTCCCAATTGTGGATTTCTTACTCAAGTCTGGTGCGAATCCGCATGCCCAGAAAAAAAGCGGCGCAACACCTCTCCAGATGGCTTCGGGGGGAAATCACCTCGAGGTGGTGCGATTACTATCAGAGTATACGAAGGAGGTCAGATAGGGCTTCCAGCTGTAGGATTACTGAGAAAGGTGGGGGTTTTGAGGCTAGCAAACGCAATTTGTGTGATACGTACACACATCACAGTCGTTGTGCGACGTCGCGCAGAAACCTATCACGATGAAGTTCAGGAATTTTAGAGTTACAGTAACATTGCATCGCTTTCAAATCTCTTGTTGGATACATGTTGAACATCTAACAGCGGAGTGTAGCATGAACAGATCCCAGAATCGTGCGTGCTTCACGATGGCTGAGGTGCCCAACTGCAATCATTGCCCTCAAATACATAGCTACTAGTACTTGCTAGTAAACTACACTAAGTCGTCACACATTAGAGTTCATCTGCGCTTGTACAGAAACTGTCTACAGTAGCTACTGGAGCAACAAAGCTAAAAATTAGTTCATTAGCATTGGCATATACGTAACCACGACCCGGATCGACGCAAGTCCTGGGCGAAGTCGAACACTCCCTTTACTTCAGACGGGCCCCAAGTCCTGCTTCGAAATGCTTCACCCTATTTGATGACAGCGCATTCGTGAGCATGGCTTTTTTTACAAGTCCAATGCCAGTTGTACCCTGTTCGATGACCCAGGGGAGCCCGTGATACAGTTGTCAATATGCTTGTTGCACATATGAGACTGGTGGTTGTGCACAAAGCCATCGTTGCTTTGACATTGAGGTTGCGTCAGCGAGGGCACAGAGATCTTCAGCGAAGAGACTGCCCAGCTAGAGTGCTTTCTTCATGTTGCGCCTTGCGACGACGTACTCGCTTTCATTGGTATAAGTGAGGCCATTACTCGCTGCTAAATAATCACGAGAGGACTCATAGATTAAAATAATCCGGAATGTAGAGGCCACACCCTGGTCCTTGGCTGTACTGCGTTCGACCACCTCACGCCTGTCGATGGCGCGCCACATCTTCCCATACGAGAGCCAATGGTGGTACATTGCCGCCAAGTATAGAAAAGATTTCCCTAACCGTTTGCCAAAGAGCTGGCACGGGATTAACTGTAGATCGGCGACGGTCGCAGCTGGAAAGGCGATGTCCGGATGAGTCGCATGCGCAGCCTGGTTGAGGGCACCTACAGACTTGTGAGATGGTACGTAAATTCGGTCGCGCTTCCCAGGGCCAGCTCGATCGCGAGCGAAAATTTGGTGTCGATAGGTCTTCCAGGCCAGATTAAAGTTGAGTGGATGGAGCGTGTTAGGAAAGGTAAGACCGGGTTCGCGCCAGACCACTTCAACCATTATTGTATTGGATCTCGATTTCACGCAGTGGAGCTTGTCAAGGTTGGTGACCACAAAGTACTTTGCAGGTCTGCTCTTAGGGCGTCCATGAGTTCGATGCTGCTCGGCGCGCACAGTGGGGCGGTCATTGCCGTGCACATCTACGACTATGATTTCGTGCGCTGACTGGTCAGTCCTGCAGAAGACGGCCTGATCGACGGCGGACTGTTTGAAGCTAAGGGAAATGAGTATATGGTTTAGCTTCTGGTACCAGCGCCAGCCAGGTGGTTAGAGGCCGTACAGCACCTCACGAGGCACAAGACTCGCATTCACTGGCAGGCGTCGGATAATCTGTAACCTTGTGGGTACTGGATATACAAGACTCATCTGAGTCGATGACCCTGGTTAAGTACATGCCGCTAATAATGAAGCAGACGCGAAGGGCGTCCGCGAGTTCGCGAGGAGACTTGAGGCCGGGAAGGATGGAGGGGACAGGACGAGCGAGCGAGCGCAGATACGAAGACAAGTGCCGACGGGCCCGGTAGCTCGCGTGCAGCACGGAAATCGAGTTGACAAGAGGAGAGGGGTTGCCTCAAGATGTAGGAGATTCTTGAGGGCACACAGAGAAGTTAGAGGAGAAAACGCGAGGGGAAAAGGTTACATTGTGCACTGGAAACCAAGCTTTTAAGTATCTTTTCGAATCATCGTACTGTAAGTAAGCTTTAGTGGTAGTCCGGTAAGTAAGGGATACCACCGTAATCTAAGGTGAAAGACATTCGAGATCTAATCAAAGGCAGAAGTGAGATTGACCTGTATCAAGAATGGGGATGAAAGGAACGCGAGGCGAGGATCAAAGGAATCAAAGGCATGAAAGGAGAAATGACTCAGGCAGTTTAAGACTAAGTAGTATTATCTAGTGAGATCTAAGCAGAGGAACACGATACCCGAGAACGAGACCAGAACGTGAAGAGACGAAACGAGTGGGGGTGGCCCAGCGTGCCGGCGCGAGATCACGAAAGTGGCCGCGAGGCAGAGGCGAGGCCCTTTGATGGACGAGTGGGCGTCGTAGGTGTTGCATCGCGGAGTCGAGAACGAAGCGATTGGGCGTCGAGGGAGCTGTAGCGTTTGGTCGAGGACAAAGGCGAATGAAAGGGATATGGGCGCGGGAACGAGGCGATAACGAGCGAGCGAGGCGAAAGGCAGTGATGGGCGTTGACGTGGGGATCGAGTTGGCGTCGGCCAATACCCCCACGAATCCGCGGTTTTCGCGATCAACTGTACAGCTCACCTTACAATAATATCCAAGATGTCCTGAGAGGGCAAGTTTAGTGACATGCGCGAAGGTGTTATAGTCGACCCCAGGCCTTGACCAAATCCGTGGCCCGTGGGCAAATTTTTCTTCGCTGTCGAGATACGTGAGGAGGTACATACCACTTCCCAGTTAAATGAGTTGTTCTCCCACTCCTTTCCATACCATTCGAACCGAGGATCATGCAGGTCCTAACCACCATGATAGCGTCGTAAACTCGATTCGCGACTTGCGGATCATCCACATTGTCTTCAGCCGCCGCTATGGTCGTCTTTCTTTCTACCTCGCGGGCTCTAACGAGCTGAAGCAACGTGAAGGAGTACCCCGTTTATTGGAAGGTATACGCACACGATTGGAATCGAGAACTGACCTCTTAGTAATATCGTTGTTGTTCCCCAAGCGTCCCAGACTGGGCTACCAGTCACCGAGGCGAAGCTTTGTGCCGTCAATCGCAGGTACTCGCGTATTATCCTCCACCTCTGAGACATCGCCGGTACGCTGCCAAGACGCAAAGTCAGGCCACGGAGAACGTCCTGTCCCCGCCCGCGCTCACATCTGAGCCCTCGTGTTCCACCACGCTCCCAGCTTGGAAGGGATTACTCTAGCCACTCTGAGCGCCGGAGACCTGGTTTTTTGTTTTTGAAGGTTCCACGTTCCTCGGAGACAGATTGCCGTCTCCAAAATGCTGGCGTATGTGGATAATAGAAATTTACATTCACCGGTTTCTTTTGACCTGTTTCTTATGATGAAACCAGTACTATTTCAGAGAGAAAAGACGCATGGAACGGGATACTGTAGAAATGAGGGGAAGGGAAGGGACCGTTGCGGTAATTGAAAGCCGGGCCGGTATCCCGCCAACCTGCAAGGTCACTTCTGCCCATCGTCTCAACGTCTCTCCCATCGTCCCATGTCTACGAGCTTTACTTCCTCCAACTTCGAAGCCCTATACGATGCTGCATTGGAAAAGTACACCGAACAGACTGGGAAAGATCTCCGCAATCATCCCCTCGCACACAGGATTGAAAGATGCGACTCCCCCGCTTCCTTGCTTGCTGTGTTCCAAGAACAAGCCCAGACATTTGACGAATTCAGGAACGGAGATCACAGAATAATCAACTGGCTTTAGCCCATAGCCAATCGCTTACATGCTCTCTCGACCAGCGCCGCCCTTAGCCATGCTGTTAGCGGAGTAAGTCCTTACGAAGCTTGTTTATTGTTTTTCCGTCTCTTCTTCGGTGTTCTTACTATCATGTAGACTTTTCCTCCTGCGACAGCAATTTTTACTGGGATCAACGTTCTTCTTTCTGTGCGTTCCTACGCTCCTACACTGCTTCCCCTGATGGTGTATCTGATATCGTTATATCACTAGACGGCTAAGTCTATGACGGCGAGCTACGATGCTCTTATAGATGTCTTCGAATGTCTCGAGAAATTTATCCGGAGACTCGTGATATACACAGAGATTCCCTCGACTCCTGCGATGACTGAAATGCTCGTCAAGATAATGGCCGAATTGTTAGGTGTCCTCGCTCTTGCGACTAAACAAATCCACCAAGGTCGATTCAGTAAGTCTGTCATCGCTGGAAATTACCTATATCTTAACAAGTGGCAGAGAAATATGCAAAGAGACTACTTGGCGAAAAAGATATAGAAACTGTCTTGAAGAGGTTGGATAGACTCACTCTCGAAGAGTCGAGGACGACGATTACCCAGATCCTCGGCGTCATGTATTCTCTAGTGAGCAACATACAGATCGTAATGGAAGGTGCGCATCCCTCGTCCGAATGATCATCTACGTGGTTCGAAATATGCATTCCTCTCTGGTAGACGGCAAGGCATCGACGGACGATATCCGACAGACCTTGGGTGTGTGCGAGCTAGTTGACTCTTGCATACTAATACTATATTGACTTTGAACCTCAGTGCTTTTGCAAGAACTAGTAATCAAAGTAAACAAGAGCGAGCGTTCGTAACTCTATTCGTTCGATATTTCAGTCCATATGAACCTAAGGTCACTTTGCAGGCGATCGGTTACAAAAGGAGTTCCGACGTTGGCTGTGTGCGCCAGATCCTTGGATAAACCATAATCTTGCTCGCAAAGCCCATCATCGTGGCACCTCCACGTGGTTTATACAGAGTGACATTTACAAACAATGGAAGTCAGATGGTTCCGTTATGTGGATACATGGCTTTCGTATGTGTATCTTTTCCGTGTCTTTCTCCACCTCTGATGGTCTCTTTTATCGTAGCTGGCTCAGGAAAAAGTGTTCTTTGGTATTTTGTCTCCCCACATCCATTCCCTTTAAGTGTGCTCACCTCGTCTACCAGCTCGACGATTATCGAAGATATCCAGGACATGTGTCGAATGGGACTGGCAGCCCTTGCTATATTTTACTTCGATTTCCGAGATGCTGCCAAGATGGATACACGTAGCCTGCTGTCGTCCCTCCTCATTCAACTCTGTGTTCAATCCAACAGCTTTTCTCAAGTGCTCTCTTCTCTCTACTCGACACATGTTGATGGCACCCGGCAGCCCAGCGAGGATGCGCTTATAGAATGCTTAAAGAGCATGCTCGAACTCCCAGGGCAGGGCCCACTGTTCGTTGTTGTGGATGCCCTCGACGAGTGCCCGAACTTTTCCGAGTACCCTACCCCTCGAGAACAAGTCCTCATGTCCCTCCAAGGTTTTATCGATTTACACCTCCCACATGTACATTTCTGCATCACGAGTCGTCCTGAGGTAGACGTCCAAGATGTTCTCGAACCCTTGGCAATTCACAAGGTTTCTCTTCATGAAGAAAGAGGACAAAATCAGGATATTGTCGATTATATCAATTCAGTTGTCCCTTCAGACCCGAAGCTGAGGCGATGGCGAGAAGAGGATAGGAAATTGGTAATCAAGACATTGATGGAGAAAGCTGGTGGGATGTAAGCTTTAATTGTCATTTTGATTTCGCGACGACTTACACTATGATGAAGGTTCAGATGGGTACATTGCCAGTTCGAAACACTACGACGGTGTTTTCCGCCAAGCATCCGACAGACTTTGGATGAATTACCCACTACCTTGGATGGGACATACGAACAGACGTTACGATTGGTCGATAAAGAGAAACAGGCCTATGCATATCGTCTATTCCAGTGCCTCGTCGTTTCGGCTCGGCCCCTTCATGTCGAAGAACTTGCGGAGCTCTTTGCGATTCAACCAAATGAGGAACCGATCCCCACATTCAATGCTGATTGGCGGCCTGAAAAAGCAGAAGAGTCCATCCTGTCCGCTTGTTCGACTTTGGTCACTGTTGTCAATGTCAATGGTGATCAAATTGTACAATTCTACCATTTTTCTGTGAAAGAATACTTGACCTCGGATCGGATTGCAACCTCATAATATGTTCCCCACTTTCACATTCTCCCAAGACCGGCACATAATCTTTTCGCTCGAGCCTGCCTGAGCGTACTCCTTCAGTTCGATGACAACATCAACAAAGACAAATTGAAGAACTACCACCTGGCCTCATATGCGGCTCAGCACTGGATCAATCATGTGCAGTTTGAGAATATATCATCGGAGATCCATGATGGATTGGATTCGCTTTTCAACAGGGCCAGGCCTCATTTTTCCACTTGGATCTGGATATACGATGTAGACAAGAGCTCCGCCAGCTCCGCTGCTTATCCGGAGTCACCCGGAGTAGTCCCCCTGTATTATGCAGCGCTATGCGGTTTCCGGGACATTGCAGAGCGCCTGATTGATGCCCATCCGGAAGATGTCAATGCTCGAGGTGGTGTTCAAGTGACTCCTCTACATGCCGCCTTGGATAGGGGACATCCAGATATTGCGCGGCTGTTACTGGAGCATGGTGCCCACGTCAGGTGTCATGGGAGTCAGCGTCAGACTCCATTACATCTAGCATCGCGTCAAGGTTACGCCAACATCATGCAGTCATTAATGGACCGCGGGGCAGATCCGGACGCCAACATGTCATTCGTCGGGACACCATTGTATTTAGCGTCAAAATACGGAAGACTGGAGTCTGCGGGGTTACTTTTGGATCATGGTGCGGAGGTGAACCGCGGGCGTAATTTTATTCTATGGACACCACTGCATGCTGCATCGACATACGGACACTACGATGTCGCCAAGCTATTGCTTGATCGCGGCGCAAATATAGATGCACAGACTCGTGCATCGCGCGAAGTTCCGTTGCATTTGGCAGTACAAATTGGACACCTCCCAATTGTGGATCTCTTACTCGAGTATGGCGCGAATCCGCATGTCCAGGATTCCCGGGGCGAAACGCCACTCCAGTGCGCGTTGTCAGGAAACCGCATGCAGGTTGTCGGGTTACTATCGGAGCGCACTCGGGAGGTTGAATAAGGTGTACGGACTGAGCAATTCCCAGACTCATACTCAGGAGGGTGAGGATTTGGAGTTTTCTCTAGTTGACGCTGCCTCATCTGTTGTCCGGCTAGTGGCACTACAGCAGGAGCCTTTATAGGAACCATATAACGATAACCGCTGAACCGGGACTCGGAATTCCCTGTGGCTGAAGATCGAGACTCGGGCTCGCGAATTGAAGCGAACACTTCAGCACTCAGTTCTCAGTTCTCAGGCTTGGTTTGACCTTGATCGCAACCCATACGACGCTGTTGTCCAGTTCCAACATTCCTTTCTATTCAGTTGAGTCTTGCAAATTCTGGAAGGAAACACGAGAATTATCACACATTTGAGGAAGATAGTGAGGATATTCAAATGGAATGTCGTAAAATTTGGTCTAGACAAGAACCGAAAGCAAGAGGAAACAACAAAACAAAGGACAAAGTATGGGAAGTGGTATGATACCGATGTAGCGTGTAGCGTAACGTAACTTACTGTTCGTTTGGACGGCTGGGAATGCCAAAGTCTACGCGACTAAAGGTCCGGCTGTGTCGCATGTACAGCCCGATCGAGGGCACCTACCGACTTGCGAGATGGCAGGTCACGCATGGCCGTAAATTCGGCCGCCCTCGCCAGAGCCTGCTTGATGATGAGCCAAAGATGGCAGGTCACGCATGGCCGTAAATTCGGCCGCCCTCGCCAGAGCCTGCTTGATGATGAGCCAAAATTTGGTGTCTTCATGTTGTACCAGAGTTGACGGAGGGTGTTGGGAAAGGTGGGCCGGGTTCGTGCCACACCACTTCAATTATTATACTGAGTTTCGATCCCACGCAGTTAAGCATATCGAGGTTAGTGACCACGAAGTGCTTCCGCAGGCTTGCTCTTAGGGTGTCCATGAGTTTGATGCTGCTCGCGGCGGTGATGCGGTCATCGCCATGCACATCTACGACTGTGATTCCGCGCGCTGCCAGGCTGGTCATGCAGAGGACAACCTGAAGAACTGCGTACTGCTTGACGCTAAAGGAGATCAGTAGAGGGCTTGGCTTCTGGTACCAGCGACGGCCAGGTAGTTTGAGGCCGTACAGCGTCTTCACGATGCATAAGACGCGCGTTCCGGCGTCGGGTAATATGTAACCTTGTGGGTACTATATACAGGATTCATCTGAGTTGAGGAGCCTGTTTGAGTACGCACCCTCGATATTATTCATAAGAGTTCGGCGACAAGCGCGAAGGTGTTGTCGTAGTCGGCCTCACGATGGCTGTTCTCAGGCATGTTGCTGAGAAGCCAGACGGATCACTTTGCGAAGCAGCAAAAATAGGTGACGGGGCATCGGTCTTCGTCGTGGGGGTCGGTAACGTCAATGGAGTGGCAGAAGGAGCAAAGTCCGACCCAAACACAGACGTCGCCGTCCCTGATCTCGGGTATTCGACGAGTCTGGCGCCGACATGGACGCACTGAGGGTCAAAGGAGAAGCCTGCCTTTGCGGACTCTCGTGGAATAGACAATACGCCAATCGAACCTGGGGTCCGGGGAACTGAGCAAGACGACCCAAGAGCAGACGGAGAAGTCCCCAAGTCAAAAGAGGAGCCGCCAAACGCTGACCCGGTGCCGAAGATACGATTACAAACGGTAGGATGGAAGAAGTAAACGTGGAAGCCAGCCACGCCTCAAAGACTGAGGTCGACAAACCAGCGCCAGGCATAACAGAAGGATCAACGTCGAATGCCAAGATTGTTTGTAAGCCATTTCGTTGCGCCGGACTTCACCGCCTTAGGTGTGTGCTGAGGCTGTCGAGAGTGATCCATTTCTTCTTTGATTCGTTCGTTTTCCCTTCGTCATAATCATTCGAATCAGCATCAGCAGCGACCTACAATCCCATTGTTTGAAATCACCCCGTCGATGATATCAGGAATAGAGGTGGCTTCGCGAATGGCCCTTAGGTCTTCGATAATGTGCTCCCCGAAGAGGCCCCCGAGGATGCAAGCAGCAAGGTAGACAATAGACCTGTTCCCTTGCTCTCCCAACAATGCGGCAAGCTCGGAAAACTGGAGCATTCCCTCCTGGTCGATCATTAACGGTGATCCTGTTGTTATTGGGGAAGACTTGGCCTAATCGTGCTGGCGGAACTTTGTGGTATGGAGGAAAACCGGATAGGAGAAGACGAAAGGTGGAATATTGTCATGTTGATCACGGATATGCATGAAACGATGATGATGTATATGCGCATTTCAAGCTCATTCGGTGACTCGTAGGGATTGCGCTAGTCCTCATACAATTTCTTGAAACTTGGTAGGCTGCCTAGAATCGGAAATCTGATACTAACAGAATGTTGAAGGATCCTCACTGTTCATCAACTGCTGCTCCTCCAACGAAATAGAGAACTCTGGGCAATGGCTCAAATTGCAGCGCAACAAGTATGTGAAAGCGAGCACAACGCTCATGGCACTCTATTGCCAGGGGACGGGTTTCACGTTGCATCATGGAGTCATTCCTCACAGCGCGCGAGCGATCGCGAATGAAGTCGAATGAGGGAGGAAACACTTCCTTTTGGAAAGTTTGTGAAAGAGACAATCGATCTTGACAGGTTGGGGAGATCGCCATGAGGCATCTGCGGAGGAAACGTTGAGGACAGGTGGCGGCCGCAAATCTGACGGTCGAGTCTTGTCGTTCGATGCACGTTCATACATTGTCACTGGGCGCTTGTGATCTGCACGCTTCGTTCCAGGGATCTTCAAGCGATAAGAATAGGTTTCTCCGCTGTCGAGATATGATAATGTGAGAAGATACGCGCCACTTCCCAGTTAAACAAGTTGTTCTCCCACTCTCTGTGGTTCCGTTCTAACCGAGGACCATGTAGGTCCCGACCATCATGATAGCTTCGTCAAGGCGATTCGGGACTTGCGGGTCGTCCATCTTGCGTTCAGTTATGACCCTCGTTCTTTCTACAACGAGGACTCTAACAAGGTGGAGCAACGGGAAGGAGTGCTCAGTTTCTTCGAAGGTGGACACACATAATTAGAATTAAGGACTTACTTCCTGGTAATATCGTTGTCGTACTTCCACCGTCTCCAGCATAGGCTCGTCGTCAGGGCCGAACTCAGTGCCATGCACCGCAGCTACTTGAGCATCACCACCCTACACCTCCAACACATCACAGGTATGCCGCGAGAAGTCGCAGAGGGCCCAAAATTAGATCGCAGAGAATGTCCTTTCCTTACCCGTGCCCACGTCCGGGCCCCTCTCGTGCCACCGTGCTCCACTTCGAGATGTCTACTCCAAGATTCCCAGGTTGGAAGGAATACACTCGAGCCACTCCGATCGCCGGAGACCCAGGTTTTGTTTTTGAATGTCTCACGTTTCCCCGAGGCGGATTGCCGTCTCTGCGATGCTGGCGTGTGTGAGTAAAAAAAATATCCCATTCACCGCTTTGTTTTGACCTGTTGCTTAAGATTAAACCCATGCTATTTCAGAGGAAAGACGTCATGGAACGGGATAGGGTTGAATCGAGGGGAATAGTTCAACGTCGCAGTAAAGCAGGGCCGGTGTCCTTCTCAAGCTCAAGGTGATGTAAGCGGGCACACCGGCCCGTCGAGGGGGCATATGAAAACCCGTGAGAGTCGCACTGTGGCCTCGTACTGCCTCGTAGGAATCTTCCTTTTGAAACAGACTCAGGATCTCCTACCTGGGATCAACATGGATGACCTCAAGGCATCCGGAGAACCAATTCGACCCCCAACTAGACAAAAAGAACACCCGTGCTGTTGGATCCATGGTCGGCCAGGCCAGGGACGCTCGTGCGCGCCCAACGGCGCGCCTGCGGCCTTCTTATCTTTCGAGCGTCTTGAAGGGCATAGTGCCGTGCCTGTCTCTACTCCAATCGTCCCAACATCTCTCCTATCACATGTCTACGAATTCTGCTTCCTCCGACTTCGAAGCCCTATTTGGTGCAGCTTTGGCAAAGTACGCAGGACAGACCGGGAAAATTCTCGTCATCCCCCAAACACAGGATTGATAGATGTGACTCCCCCGCTTCCCTTCTCACTGTATTCCAGGAACAAGCCCAGACATTTGACGAATTCAGGAACGGCAATATATCCTGATCATTCGGTCCTGTGGCAATCAGGCATCCTTATTGGTACCATTTGTTCCACGGTCCAATTGTCATTTCTCAACAGACCTGCCCTTAGTTTATCTTGGCACTTCTCTCCTATCGTCCCATGTCTAGCAGTTCTACTACTTCCTCCAACTTTGAGGCCCTCTTTAATGCCGCTTTGGCCAAGTACACCGAACAGACTGGAAAAGATCTTCGCAATCATTTCCCCGCACACCAGATCGAGAGATGCAACACCCCCGAGTCCTTACTTGCTGTATTTAAAGAACAAGCCAAGACATTTGACGAATTCAGGAATGGCGACCACAGACTGATAAACTGGCTTCAGTCCATAGTCAATCACTTAGATGCCCTTTCGAGCAGCGCCGCCCTTAGTTCTGCTGCTATAGTGGTAAGTCCCTATAGGGCCGGATTATTGCTCTTCTACCTCTTAATCGATGTTCTTCTGTAGCCATTTCCTCCTGCGATAGCGATCCTCACTGGGATCAACATTCTTCTTTCCGTACGTGCTTACGCTCCCACACTGCTTCCCCTGATAGCGTATCTGATATCGTCATATCACTAGACGGCTAAGTCTGTGACAGCAAGCTACGATACCCTCATAGATGTCTTTGAATGCATCGAGAACTTTCTCAAGAGACTCATGATATACACCGAGTTTCCCCCGACTCCTGCAATGACTGAAATGCTCGTCAAGATAATGGCAGAGCTGTTAGGTGTACTCGCTCTTGCGACTAAACAAATCCATCAGGGTCGATTCAGTAAGTTTCCCACCGTTGACAATTGTCTATGTCTTAACACCTGGCAGAGAAATATGCAAAGAGACTGCTTGGCGAAAAAGAGATAGAAACTGTCTTGGAGAGGTTGGATAGACTCACTCTCGAAGAATCGAGGACGACTATTACCCAGACACTCAGTGTCATATATAGCCTGGTGAGCAACATGCAGATCGTAATGGAAGGTGCGTGTCGCTTGTCCGAGTGATTATCTGCGTGGTGCGAGACTTTCATTCTCCTTTTGTAGATGGCAAGGCATCGACGGACGATATCCGACAGACCCTGGGTGTGTCCGAGTGTGGTTGAATCGCGCATACGAATATTAGATTAACTTTGAACCCTAGTCCTTTTGCAAGAGCTCGCAATCACAGTGAACAAGAGCGATCGTTCGTCACACCATTCTATCTACCTTTCAGTATATATCAACCTAAGCCCACTTTGCAGGCGACCGGCTACAAAAGAAGTTCCGACGTTGGTTGTCTGTGCCGGATCCTTGGATAAACCATAATCTTGCTCGCAAAGTCCATCATCGTGGCACCTCCATGTGGTTTATGCAAAGCGAAATTTACGAACAATGGAAGTCGGATGGTTCTGTTATATGGATCCATGGCTCTCGTACGTGTATCTTTCAAGTTTTCGTGTCTTTCTCCACTTCTGATGGTCTCTTTTATGATAGCTGGCTCGGGAAAAAGTGTTCTTTGGTATTTGGCCTTGCAATATCTATTCTCTTTAAGTGTGCTCAACTCATCCACCAGCTCGACGATTATCGAAGATATCCAGCACATGTGTCGAATGGGATTGGCAACCCTTGCGATATTTTACTTTGATTTCCGGGATGCCGCCAAAAAGGATGCTCGTAGCCTGCTGTCGTCCATCCTCATTCAACTCTGTGCTCAATCCAACAAATTCTCTCAAGTGCTCTCTTCTGTCTATTCGACACATGGTGATGGAACCCGGCAGCCCAGCGAGGATGTGCTTATAGAATGCTTAAAGACCATGCTCGAACTCCCAGAACAAGGTCCGCTCTTCTTTGTTGTGGATGCCCTCGACGAGTGCCCGAACTTTTCGGATTACCCTACTCCTCGAGAACAAGTCCTCGTGTTCCTCCAAGATCTTATCGATTTACACCTCCCACATGTACATTTCTGCATTACGAGTCGTCCTGAGGTAGACATCCGAGATGTTCTAGATCCTTTGGCGATTCACAAGGTATCTCTTCATGAGGAACGCGGACAAAATCAGGATATCGTCGATTACATCAACTCTGTTGTCCCATCAGACCCGAAGATGCGGCGATGGCGAGAAGACGATCAGAATTTGGTTATCGAGACGTTGACGAAGAAAGCTGGCGGGATGTAAGCTTTTGACTGTGATGTTGATTTCGTGACGACTTACATTATGATGAAGGTTCCGATGGGTATATTGCCAGCTCGAAACACTTCGACGGTGTTTTCCACAAAGCATCCGACAGACTTTGGATGAATTACCCACTACCTTGGATGGGACATACGAACAGACGTTACGAGCGATTGATAAAGAGAAACAGGACTATTCACATCGTCTATTCCAATGTCTTGTCGTATCGGTCCGCCCGCTTCACGTTGAGGAGCTTGCTGAGGTTTTTGCGATTCAGCCTGATGAAGACTTGATCCCGACATTCAATGCCGATTGGCGACCGGAGAAAGCAGAAGAATCTGTACTGTCGGCTTGCTCCACTTTGGTCGCTATTGTCGACGTCAAGGGGAAACAAGTCGTACAGTTCTCCCATTTTTCTGTAAAAGAATACTTAACCTCGGATCGGATCGCAAAATCACAATTTGTTGCCAACTTTCACATTCTCCAAAGACCAGCTCATACCCTCCTCGCTCGAGCGTGCCTGAGCGTACTTCTTCAATTCGACGACCACATGGATGAAATCCAACTGAAGAATTTGCCACTGGCACCATATGCGGCTCAGCATTGGACTGATCATGCGCAATTTGAGAATGTATCATCGGAGATCCGAGACGGGATGGCATGCCTTTTCGACAAAGACAAGCCACACTTTGCCACCTGGATCTGGGTATACGATATAGATAACAATTCCACCACCCTCACTCCTCATCCGGGACCACCTGGTGCAATCCCACTGTATTATGCTGCGCTGTGTGGTTTCCGTGACATCGCAGAGCGCCTGATTGATGCCCATCCAGAAGATGTCAATGCTCGGGGTGGTGTCCAAGTAACTCCTCTACACGCTGCTTTGGAAAAGGGACATCCAGATATTGCGCGGCTCTTACTAGATCACAGTGCCGATGTGGGGTGCCATGGGCGTACGGGTCAGACTCCGTTATACATTGCATCGCGCCAGGGTTACATCGACATCAAGAAGACGCTAATCGACGGTGGTGCGGATCCGGACGCCAAGATGACATGGGAAGAGACACCATTATACGTAGCGTCGAAATACGGAAGACTGGAAGCCGCAAGGTTCCTTCTGGAGCATGATGTAGACGTGAATCAGGCGAGTCGCATGAAATGGACGCCACTGCATGCCGCATCGGGATATGGGCACTACGACGTCGTCAAGCTGTTGCTTGATCACGGCCCAAATATTGATGCACAGACTCATGCGTATTGCGAGGTTCCGTTGCACATAGCAGCAAAATTTGGACACCTCCGAATCGTCGATCTCTTACTCAAGCATGGCGCGAATCCGCATGCCCAGGATTCCCGGGGCAAAACGCCACTTCAGTGGGCGTTGTCGAGAGAGCACCTGCAGGTTGTGCGGTTACTATCGGAGCGCACCAAGGAAGGTTTATAAGGTCAGTGTACGACTGAGGGATTCCCGTATTCAGGAGGGTGATGATTTGGAGTCAGGTGTGTCTCGGAAACCTAAAACTAAAATAAAGTTGATTTACAAATTTATTTTCAGGAGAAGAGAAGTAGAATAAAACCCTCTTTTTTCTGAGAAGTCGAAAAGTGAAAAGCTAGTGGGATACTTTCCTGATGAAGCGCAGTTGTATGATACACACATACAGTATATTCAACTATATTGCGGTTGGCATGCTACGTCGCACAGATTTCAATATTTTCGAAGTTGACACAGCCTCATCCGTTGTCCGTCTGGGGGCCTTTATAAGAACCGCTACACCAGGGAGTGCCCTGACTAGCAGGAGGGATAGTAGCTAAAGACCCGGAATACCCAGCCTGGGTTTTTTTTAAGACCGATTTGGACCGACCCGGCCGATTTACACCGAATGGGCCGATTTGAGGGCACGTGGTGCACGTGACCACGCACCGTCGAGTGATGGCCGCTGCGGTGGGTCCCGGCTCACCATGTTGAGGGAGTGCACGCCTCTTTCTCTCTCTTAATCTCTAGTCTCCTTCACTCTAAGTTACAGTCTACTCGACATCGCCAACAACCAACCGCAACCTTACAGTGCACCGAAGTCAGCTGTACAGCCAGCGTCCGAGGCGCTCGTATTCGTTCTCGCCTGTTACCCCGGAACGGTATGATATATCTTTGGTTCTATTGGAATATTACTCTAGATACTCAACGTGTGCATAACCCCCCAAAAAAGAGCTCGTGTAGAGCAGCAATACACTTCTCCCTCAGGCTGCCTTACTCTTCTCTAAACTCTCTTGCTGTGTGACTTAGGCCTCCTTTTTGCACATCGTTTTCCATATCTCCCGCCTTTCAAAACCCAAGTACTCAACCTCGACACCCTCTCTCCTCCCTCTTTTGGACTTCTGGCTCGGAGTACCCCACACCCAGTGCCCTCATGTTTGTTTTGCCTCCATCTCGACCTCCCACCTCTCGCCCTCGTTTTTCCACCCTCAAAACCAACCACGCACTGAAGACCTGAGCTCTGTAGGCTCTTTGAGGCATGTGAGCACTCCAAGGAACCCAGCGTTGAGAACAAACGAACCGGATAAACTTTCACTTGGTATCCAGGCGCGACGCGAACGATCGTATTAGATAAAAGGGGTATGCATTGTGAAGAGCATGATCGCAGCGGAGACAAAGCCAAAATGAAGGGAAATACCGCCGTAATCTAAGGTGAAAGATATTCCAAATCTAATCAAAGGCAGAGGAGGAATCTAACTGTATTAAGGGTAGGGAAGGAAGGGACGCGAGACGTATCAAAGGTATGAAAGGCATGAAAGGAGGAGAGCGAGTCAGAATTGTAAGTAAAGGAATTATAAGGCGAGATCCACCCGAGGAAGCACGATAACCGAGGCGAAACCGAAACGCGAAGAGACGGGTCTAGCAGGGGTGGCCCTGGCCCAGCGTGTCGGTGCAAAGCCACAAGTGCGGCCGCGAGGCTGAGGCGAGGCCCTTTGATGGGCGAGTGGGCGTCGTAGGTGTCACGTCGCGGAGTCGAGAACAAAGCGATTGGGCGTTGATGGAGCTGTGGTGTGTGGTCGAGGACAAAGGTGAATGAAAGGGAGATGGGCGCGGCAACCGAACGAGGCGATAACGAACGAGCGAGGCAGGAGGCAGTGAGAGGCGTTGACATGGGGACCGAGTCGGCGTTGGCCAATACCCCCACGATTCCGCTGTTTTCGCGATCAACTGCACAGCTCACCTTACAACAGCATTCTACGGATGGTAGATAGATTGTGTATATCGGTTGTACGATTGAATTACGTCCGCTAGTGTAAACCAAAAGAGGCTAAGGAAAGAAAGGGGAAAAGCGAGAGTACGAAAGGAGTAACATACAAATGCAGACGAGCGGGACAGTCCGAAAGCGTCCTCCGAAAGGCCTATTCCGAGCCCAGCGGCAGACCTCCCCTTACACCATGGAGAACGTGTCCCCGCCCGCGCTCACATCTGAGCCCTCGTGTGCCACCACGCTCTCAGTTCGGCACATCTGGTCCAAGATTCCCGGCCTGGAAGGGATTACTCTAGCCACTCCGATCGCCGGAGACCTGGGTTTCTGTTTTTGAAAGTCCCACGTCGCTCGGAGACAGATTGCCGTCTCCATACTATTTCAGAGAGAAAAGACGCATGGAATGGGATATTGTAGAAATGAGGGGAAGTGCAACCCGTTGTGGCAAGCCGGGCCGGTGGCGTAGCTGCAAGGTCACATCTTGCCCGTCTCTCCTATCGTCCTATGTCTACGAGCTCTACTTCCTCCAACTTCGGGGCCCTATTTGATGCCGCCTTGGAAAAGTACACCGAACAGACTGGGAAAGATCTCCGCAATCATCCCCTCGTACACAGGATTGATACATGCGACACCGCCGCTTCCTTGCTTGCTGTGTTCCAAGAACAAGCCCAGAAATTTGACGAATTCAGGAACGGAGATCACAGACTAATCAACTGGCTTCAGCCTATAGCCAATCGCTTACATGCCCTCTCGACCAGCACCACCCTTAGTCAGGCTGTCAGCGGGGTAAGTCCTTATAGGGCTGGTTTATTGTTCTTCTGTTTCTTCTTCGACGTTCTTAATATTATGCAGGCTTTCCCTCCTGCGACAGCGATCTTT
Organism: Russula dissimulans; assembly: GCA_022376545.1. Taxonomy (NCBI): domain Eukaryota; kingdom Fungi; phylum Basidiomycota; class Agaricomycetes; order Russulales; family Russulaceae; genus Russula; species Russula dissimulans. Next base: position 158,278 of record WTXJ01000039.1, read on the forward strand.
ACTGGGATCAACGTTCTTCTTTCTGTACGTTCCTACGCTTCTACACTGCTTCCTGATAGCCTATCTGATATCGTCATATATATCACTAGACAGCTAAGTCTGTGACGGCGAGCTACGATGCCCTCATAGATGTCTTCGAATGCGTGGAGAACTTTCTCAGGAGACTCATGATATACACCGAGATTCCCTCGACTCCTGCGATGACTGAAATGCTCGTTAAGATAATGGCAGAGCTGTTAAGTATACTCGCTCTTGCGACAAAACAAATCCATCAAGGTCGATTCAGTAAGTCAGTCATCTCTGACAATTGCCTACGACTCAACACGTAACAGAGAAATATGCAAAGAGACTACTTGGCGAGAAAGATATCGAAAATGTCTTGGCGAGGTTGGATAGACTCACTCTAGAAGAGTCGAGGACGACAATTGCCCAGACACTCAGTGTCATATATAGTCTGGCGAGCAACATGCAGATCGTAATGGAAGGTGGGCATCTCTTGTCCGAATGATCATCTGCGTGGTGCGAAACATCAATTCCTCTCTGGTAGACGGCAAGGCATCGACGGATGATATCCGACAGACCCTGGGTGCGTCCGGGCTGGTTGACTCACGCATTCTAATACTATATTAACTTTGAACTTCAGTGCTTTTGCAAGAGCTAGCAATCAACGTAAACAAGAGTGAACGTCCGTAACTCCATTCGATCAACATTTTAGTGTATATGAACCTAAAGTCAATTTGCAGGTGATCGGCTACAAAAGAAGTTCCGACGTTGGCTGTGTGCGCCAGACCCTTGGATAAACCATAATCTTGCTCGCAAAGCGCATCATCGTGGCACTTCTACGTGGTTCCTTCAGAACGACATTTACGAACAATGGAAGTCGAATGGTTCCGTTATGTGGATACATGGCTTTCGTATGTGTATCTTTTTGGTGTCTTTCTTTATTTCTGATGGTCTCTTTTACGTAGCTGGCTCAGGAAAAAGTGTTCTTTGGTGATTTGTGTTGCTACAGCTATTCGCTTTAAGCGAGCTCACGTCATCTACCAGCTCGACGATTATTGAAGACGTCCAACACATGTGTCGAATGGGATTGGCAACCCTTGCAATGTTTTACTTTGATTTCCGGGATGCCGCCAAAAAGGATGCTCGTAGCCTGCTGTCGTCCCTCCTAATTCAACTTTGTGTTCAATCCAACAGCTTTTCTCAAGTGCTCTCTTCTGCCTATTCGACACATGGTGATGGCACCCGGCAGCCCAGCGAGGATGCGCTCATAGAATGCTTAAAGAGCATGCTCCAACTCCCAGGACAAGGTCCGCTCTTCCTTGTTGTGGATGCTCTCGACGAGTGTCCGAACTTTTCGGATTACCCTACTCCTCGAGAACAAGTCCTCATATTCCTCCAAGATCTTATCGACTTGCACCTCCCACATGTGCGTTTCTGTATCACGAGTCGTCCTGAGGTCGACATCCGGGATGTTCTAGAACCTTTGGCAATTCACAAGATTTCTCTTCATGAGGAAAGCGGACAAAATCAGGATATCGTCGATTATATCAACTCAGTTGTCCCCTCAGACCCGAAGATGCGGCGATGGCGAGAAAACGATAAGAAGTTGGTAATCAAGACTTTGATGGAGAAAGCCGGCGGGATGTAAGGTTTAATTGTCATTTTGATTTCGTGACGACTTACACTATAATGAAGGTTCCGCTGGGTACATTGCCAGTTCGAAACACTACGGCGGTGTTTTCCACCAAGCATCCGACAGACTTTGGATGAATTACCCACTACCTTGGATGGGACATACGAACAGACGTTACGAGCGATTGATAAAGAGAAACAGGCCTATGCACATCGTCTATTTCAGTGCCTCGTCGTTTCGGCTCGGCCCCTTCATGTCGAGGAACTTGCGGAGCTCTTTGCGATTCGACCAAATGAAGAATCGATCCCCACATTCAATGTTGATTGGAGGCCCGAGACAGCAGAAGAATCTATTATCTCCGCTTGCTCAACTTTGGTCGCTGTCGTCAATTTCAGGGGCAAACGACGTGTACAGTTCGCACACTTTTCTGTAAAAGAATACCTGACCTCGGATCGGATGGCAAATTCACAATTTGTTTCCCACTTTCGCATTCTCCGAAGAACAGCTCATACATTTCTCGCTCGAGCATGCCTGAGCGTGCTTCTTCAATTGAATGATCACATGGATCAAAACCAACTGAAGAATTCGCCACTGGCGCCATATGCAGCTCGGCATTGGATTGATCATGCGCGATTTGAGAATGTATCTTCGGAGATCCAAGACGGGATGGCATGCCTTTTCGACAAAGACAGGCCACACTTTGCCACCTGGCTCCGGGTATTGCGTGTAGGAGATAACTATACCACCTCTACCCATCCGGGCCTACCTGGTGCATCCCCACTGTATTATGCTGCCCTGTATGGTTTCCGGGACATTGCAGAGCGCCTGATTGATGCCCATCCAGAGGATGTCAATGCTCGAGGTGATAGGCATGATACTCCTTTACATGCTGCTTTGTATATGGGACATCCAGATACTGCACGGCTCTTGCTGGAACACGGTGCGGACGTCAGGAGCCATGGGGTTTTACGTCAGACTCCATTACACATTGCATCGTATCAGGGTTACGTCGACATCATGGAGACGCTAATCGACCGTGGTGCGGATCCGAACGCCAGGATGACACGGGACAGGACACCATTGTACAAAGCGTCGAAGCACGGAAGACAAGAAGCTGCAAGGCTGCTCCTGGATCATGGCGCGAACGTGAATCACGCGAGGCGTACTAATGGATGCACGCCACTTCATACTGCATCGATGTATGGACAGTACGATGTCGCCAAGCTATTACTCGATCGAGGCGCGCGTGTCAACGCATTGAGCAGCTCCCATGGGGTTGCGCTACGCCTGGCAGCGAGGCGTGGAGACCTGCGAATTGTGGAACTGTTACTCAAACATGGCGCGAATCCGCATATCAGGGATTCCCGGGGCGAAACGCTACTTGAGCTGGCGCCTTTGGAAAAACGCCCGCAGATTGTGCGGTTACTATCGGAGTACACCAAGGAGGCTTTATAGGGTGTACGAGTGAGGGATTCCCATACTCAGGAGGGTGAGGATTTGGCGTCAGGTCTAGTTTTTTGTTTTCGGATGATGGGGATCATGCATAGCGAGCGCAGTTGTGTGATACACACATACAGTATATCGCAGTCGGTGTGCTACGTCGTACAGAGTTCAGTGATTTCGAAGTTGATACTGCCTCATCTGTTGTCTGTCTGGGGGCCTTTATAAGAACCCTATAACGATAACCGCTGGCTGCACCAGGGAGTGCCCTAACTAGCCGCCGGATGGATGGTAGCTGAAGACCCGGACGCAGACTCGCGAATTGAAGCAGACAGTGTTGCACTCAGTACTCAGGCTCAGTCAAACCTTGATCGCAACTCCAATACGACGTTGTTTGTCCAATTCCAACATTGCTCTCTCTATTCAGGTGAGTCATACAAATTCTAATGAGCGACGATATCCTAATGCAATGTCATAAGATTCGGTGTGGGGGTCAACATCCATTGCGTTTGTGATACGAGAATGGAAAGTAAGAGAAAACAAAAACAAACAAAAAGTGATGAGTAGCGTAACGTGCAGATTGTCCGGGCAGCCGGGAAAGCCAAAGTCCACGTGAGTAAACAGAATTGCAAAAAGAAAGGCGTTGGTGGGTTTCCTATTTCGAGTAGTACAGTCCGTGAATATGCACATACACAACCGTAAAGACCGAACGAACATATCTGGTCATGCTCCAAGATTAAGATAAAATATTTTTTTAAAAAGCCAAAAATTCGAGACACCGTCCGTGTATCATGTGTAAATGGATCAGTACGAGAATATCATCAACCATGGGTTGAGTACGATCGGGAAGAGCAGGTGACTCCCAGCCACGACCGCGAGCGGGAAGATGACCGCCCAGTCGTAACCGGGGACTTGCCATCCCTGAGGCACGAGGTTCGTCGAGAGAACGATCATCATCAAGAACATGAACAAACTGATGACCAGCGCCAACCAGAAGCGGCGCAGGATTCGCGGCACCTCGATGAAAAAGTTGGACCGCTCCACCTCCTTCTTGGTCGCGCCCCACGTGATGTTGTACGAGAAGAGGTGCGCGAGAAGCGCCTGGGACAGGTGGATCGACAGGCCACCGAAGAAGAAAAAGCTGTGCGTGCGAATAGATAAGGAACATACGCTCACAGATGCGCGCACTGTAGTATCACTTACAAGAATGGAACCCAGGTGATATTTTCAAGGAACGAAGAAGCAATGCTTCGTTGACCAAGACGGTACTCAAGGAGAGTATAGCCGATGTTACCAGCACCGGGAAAGACAACGGTACATGCTAGCCAGATTTCGAAAGAATGCAGGTAGAAGCCATCGACGTTGAATGATAGGCCGAGGATGACGTAGTTCACAAACGAGAGGATAGCCGATGCAGCTAGACCATAGTACGAGAACATGTCTAGGCTACTGTCAGCGCTGAGCTCCAATCCATCAGTCGGGGCGACTCACAGGACATCATGCTGACTTTGTAGTGAACCGGTGCGTTTGACCACAAGAAGATGCGTAGCTGCTTATTGATCGGACCCAAACGCCACCACTTGACGAGTGGGTTGAAGATAAGCTCGTTGCATCCTAACAACCAATCTCAACCGATGCTTATATGCTGACACCATGAGGACAACCCACCGTAGGAGTACTTCTGCCATCGGTTCAGTTCGTCGTCGCACGTCAGTGAGACGCCCTCCTTAAAGCCGCCCTCGGAGTACGTCGCCCATCGAATGATGTATCCTTTGAGCTGCACGTGACCATCAGAGACTGATGATGCCTTCTCAATTCAGACAAAAGCACGAACCTGTAGACGCAAGGCCATGTCAAAGTCCTCAGACACGTTCGTCTCCGACCATATCTTTTTCCGGTTATTGTCACCGGCGTCCTCGAACGCGGCATCCTGGAGTGCAGACCAACGAAGGAAGGCATTGTGTCCGACAAAAGGTGCGACCTCTCCATTTGCGCACGCCATAGAGATACACTTGTTGATACGGCGGGTAAAGTGGGCGATACCGTTCTCAAAATAATGATGCGCAACCTGCATAACATCTACAAAAACCAGTTGTTTGAACACATAGGACGCGCAAAATGTAAGGGCACTCACCAGAGTCGTGCTGAATGATCGCGACGTCAGGGCACTCGGAAAGCTCGCGAGCGGCGTCGCGGAAACAATCCTGTGAAACACAATAGTAAACTTTGAGAATCGTGCTGTTGGCATGAAATGACAAGGGGTGTGTACCTCGGGAACAATAGTATCAGAGTCGACAATAAGAATAATGTCGCCAATGCGGAGCGCCTTTGCGTTGTGTGCCCAAGGTTTGTGGACTCTTCCGCTCTCTTCGTGTGTTTCATCGATAGCCAGGCGCAGTGCCTGTTCCTCGATATCCTCGCTACCTTCTTCAGAATCCGTAGAATCGGCAACAGACGCTTTCTCTGCGCGCTCGAGCTCAAGCCGGCGAATGATCTCTTCCATCTTGAGACTGAGCGAAAGACCATAGTTCATGTTGCTCGCCTTCTTGAATCGCCCACGTCGCTTGAAGCCTCCCTCAGAGTCGTCGTGTTTCGGGCGTGCTACCCAGCCGATGCCGTGATCTGCGTAGAACTTTATGCGCTCGTCACGATCGTAGTCAGAGATGAGCTGTAGCCCATCATCGTGAACAAAGATTGTCGAGGTGCCACCTTGACGCGCATATGTTTGCATCGCCTTCTTGAGTGACATGATAGACGGTCCTCTAATCGTAGTCATATTAGCAATTGCCAAGCGAAGCGTTGTACGTAACAGAGGGTCGCAACGCACATCGTTTTTTCGAGGCTTTCTTTGTACACGGGAAGTTCCACAGTGATGTGAGGTAATTGTGCGTCGACTTGCTTGTTTGAAGCAGGTTTGACTGCTGAGTAATACTTCGAGTTCTCGTGGTATTGAGCGACGGGACCGAAGCTGCAAACCAAGGGCTGTGAGTGACCTCGCCGTACGTCGACAAAGTAGCAGTCTTACACATATGAAACGTTTGTGATCACTTGAAGTGAGAAAAACTATGGCGCACTGAGCAACGATCCAGAGACGTGGGTGGCGTGGAGCTTACGAGTGAGACGCAGAAAAGGAATGGTGCAGTGCCCATGAGGGCAAACCGGGTAAAGTCGTTGGTCAACCGCCATTCTTGGAGTAAGACGCTGAAGCCACTGCCAATGAAGTCTTGTCGCATCTTGTCAGCACGAAAGTAAACGAATTGAATGACGAAGACATGAAGCTCACAGGTCGAGAGGGCCAAGCCGAGGCCACCATACACCGGGGCAAAGTATCGAGTCGGCCTCGGGTTGGCACCACCCTTCTCGAGGTCACGCGGCGCGGGAGCTCGTTTCGCTTTCGATCCAATCCGCCATCCCCAAAGCGAACCACCCGAGATGGGCTTAGAATTCGGTTCAGGTTCAGGTTCAGGACTGGGCGCTGTCTCTTCCTGCTTCGCAGTGAGACCCACGTCCGAGGCAGAGGTGACCGCGGAAGTGACAGCGGAAGTGGCCGGGGGCGTTGCAGGGAGACTCTGGCCCGGAGTGAGACTTGTGAGGGAGTGTCGCCGTGACCAAACGAGCTTGATGAGGTTGTCCTCAAAGTCACGACACAGCGGGATGATGTTATCAAGGTTGTCTGACCAAACAACCAGCACCCGTTCGTCGCGCTGTGATGGTAATTAAAGATTGCCAGTGAGATCCCTCGGGACGTAACTCACAATAAAGGCACCGCACTGCTCCTTGTCAGCACGCGGTAAATCGGGCATGCTGTCAAGAATTTGGATGCGCGTGTCGTCATCGACATAAATGGCAGTCGCATCATCGTTCCTGGAAAGTATAACGTCAGCGTGACCACGTGGATACGTGGGAAACCTAAACCTACACAGTGCTGAGAGCGACGTGGACGGCAGCGCTGCGCACCTTGACTGCGACGACGGGATTCAGGACCCGGACAGCAGCCTCAAAGGGCTCCAGGAAGCGGTTCTCGTAAGGGAACACGCGGTACTGTCCCGCTTGGATACGAAGGCAGACGCCGGCATGGATGTTCTCCGCGGACGGCTTGAACCAAGCGTCTCCTTGCGTCTACAATAGAGATGAGACAAATGACAACAAAAAACATGGGAAAATAGTGGTGACCTGTCTGAAGATATGGTGCAACAAAGCATCATATGCGTCGTAATCCATCGCTCGTTCCTCGAGGAAGTGAAGAAGTGTGTGGAAGATGGGGCCTGGAGTCGAGGGGGGCAGTCCACTGGAGAACCGTCGAGAGAGCGCACCTTAAGAATGGCCAAGGTACCAATTTCCATAAGTGAAATGTCATCTGAAACGGGCGGCGGATCACTTTTCAACAGCCAGCGCACTCAGGCTCCTGGACAAGTCCAGAATAAGGATACGTATTGCCTTGGGAAAGAAGGTGCGGTGCGGCGGCGGAAGCGCGGATGAAATCATAAATACTCGTACCTCTGACGGTGAGAATAATCTCCCGGAACAGAAGGCCCGGTTAAAGGTGGCGACGTCCGAACCGAATGGTGCCCTGCATGAGAACCAAGACGAGAACGTCAGCATCAAAGCGTTTGACGCCAATAATGATTAATTGCACAATGCTTCTCGTATCTTGCTATCGCATCGCCTATCCTCTCCCAAGCCATAGGCGCCCGGACGGTCTGAACCAGAAGCCTATCGGAAGCAAACCATACTTTGAGCTCAGCATGTGCGGCCAGTAATGTGCTTTTTAGCCAGCGTAGCCGGTCGTCGGATCATGATGCTCATCTTCGAAGACGTCCTGGGGCCACCGGGGACCAATACCACGCTGACGGCTCGTAGGGTCAGGGCGCACGCAAGGTATTCCACAGCAGATGAGAACAAAGCACTCGAATAATGTTCCAATTCAGAGCCGTAACTCGTTTATGCCCATCATTCAAAAAATGTCCAAGGTGACATGGGCCGTGGGTTCAGGAGCGGTCCACAAGACGGGAAGCCAACAATTACGTAACGAGGCCTTGCGACAGCCTGGGAGCAGGAGGGCTTGTCCTTGACGGAGGAATGGAGCATCTCAAGGCACGGCACGTTCTTTCTCGCATGTCTCTTGGCAGCGTGCCCGGCACGCCCTTGGAAGCGTTGATTGAGAGCACAAGTGGATTAAATTGGACATTCGATACCTGCGGGTGAAGAGGGTACTTGCGATTCGGCACTCCTTCGAGGGGCTCCGGTGAGTCAGGCCGTGTTGAACTTGTGAAAGAAAAAAAGACATAAATTTTGTGGCGTCGGCCTTGGTGGCTGACGGGGTTTCGAGCTCCGCGGCCCAGTCTCGTCCCGCATTTCGTCGGGGGGTTTTTTTTTCACTTCACTTCGACGGCAAACCGGTGGCGCCGATTCCAGTACTTTCAAACATGTCCAAAAAGTTACAGGCGGCCGGCTTCATCAACAACCGTATCGCTCGTACCAGCTAGCGGCTTGTTTGGGTCGAGTGATACACTTTACAGCCGCTTGGCGCCCATCTTTTGACATCTTGACAGCCTGAGGTCATACACACTCCCCACCCATCAAATTACCGACCCATTCAAATAGCTCGTTAGGAGCCGGGTTTCGGAGAAACGCAGAAATGTTCAAGACAGTGTCTATATCGAGCCCGGTTAAAGAACATTCGTTTCACAACAACACGCAGGAGATATCTGACCTCCGAGACCTCCAATTCCGATTGTATAACGACATGCCATTTTTGCTTTCTTATCGAGTTTAACGAGTCTCTGGGCTGTGATTTTCCCAATTGCCCATGCAAGTCCGCCTTGGGGTGTTTGATCCACAGGTGCACAGGCAGTAATTCCTGCACCTAGCGGGCTGCAGTCGACAGATATACTGATTTTCGGATCTTCCATTAGGCCGTCACGTTTGAAGTCTTGCCACTGAATTTCAAGGCCAATTTCACTAGCAGCTGAAATCTTCTATAATGACAGCACGATACTGTATTATCCTTCTGAATCTCGACGAATCTGAATCTTAGCGGACGAAGCCTGAGGTTACGCACGCTCCTACTCGGACTAGAATAGAAACGAAGAGCCGCTTTGGAGAACGAGAAGAAGTGTGAACGTCTGCTGAAGCAGCATCGACATCGCGTAGATAGACACAGACGATGCGTATGTGGAGCTACTTCCTTTGAAGGCGGCCGGCAATTGGAGCAGTCACCACGATCGCACATTTCGTTTCTACATTCTTGAAATGGGCGGAGCCCCGGTGCCATGCCTCCAAAGTGCGATCAAGTGGATGGCGATGCGCCGAGCATCCGAGTGGGGCGATGGCGGGACCAAGAATTCCATAATGTGCTGCCTTGAAGCTGACAAGAGTGAACGCATCGTGCCTAAGAAGACGCGATTGGCGATAAGTGAACGGGTCGTACACACCGGTCGGAGTCCGACCCTCATTCCACGCAGCGCGCCATTACGAAATATCGGGAAGCAGCAAGTCTATGAATAGCTAATGTAAAAAATTCCATATCACCTCGCTAATTGGCGCATGTTTAGACCGATCAACCGCGGCGAGTCTTTCCTTGTGGGTTGGGTTGGATAGGATAGGCCGAATCAAGATCAGAGTTATGCCGGGCTCAAATCTCCTACTCCTATTAGTACGTATTCATGAAGAAAGGGACCCACCCACTGTACTGCTGCCGTCGCTCGAATGAAGCATACCGCATTTATCGTCAGGGCGGAACACGGTCGGAGTGATGGTATTGTGGGAAGGAAGAGACCTGGCGTATGTGGTGTCTGTGATGTCAGACCGTTTTGAGTTCCGCGTGTCCGCACCGACATGTTTTCACACGCACTGGCACTCCCGACGACGGTCTCCTCGCTTTTTCTTTGTGGACACTCAATATCGCTCTCACGCTTGCAAGAAATAACGTCCCTCGCGGCGGAGATGCGCCTCCACACCACGCCCTCGACAGGCCAACGGGTGCTATCCCAGTGACTATGTGATGTGGGGGTGCGGCCGCTTTCGGATTTCGGAATAAGGAAGGTCGATGACCGTTGCGAAAAGGAAGCAGAGAGAGAGGAGCCTCACCCCGTCCTCACGGCTGGCTGATTTCGGGCCCCCCTCGCCTCGTCTCCTTCCCTCCGGGCATAACCCGGCAAACTCTCGGAGAATCATACCGGCATCAGCTCATTCCCAACTTGCAAAGAACTTTGGCCAGGCAATGTGCCGTTCAACTTCCGTGGTGACGAGGGATTGTACTGCCTTGACTCCCTGACTGGTCTAGAGGTCCCATCTCCTTGGACTTCGGACGGTTATGTGCTCGCGGTGATTGAGCGTCCCTACTACGAGACATTGTGTCCATCTTGCGCCATGTCCAAGGATCCTATGTTGGTGGCCGTAATGCTCGCTTGAATACATCGGCTCCCCTCTCAGAGTCCCGGTCTTTCTGAGACGCTGTCCATTTCCCAATCCATCTCTTATTGGTGGCACAATGTATCCGTACCTCCTTAAAGACCCTTCGTCCCTCCTCGTGTTTCCTGGTTCTAGCAGGACCCCTCTCCCTCGTTGTCTCCTCACACTTGCTGGCTATGTCTTCATCCGCACCCAACATAGCAACGGGAGCTTCCCACGAGGATTCCTTGCGTCCTCACCAACCGTTCTTCCTTGAACCCCCCAGCACATCCGACAACGAGCCAGTTTCTGTTCGGGTCCAACGCCATCACCGCGGATCATCAACCGGCCAGCTCCGCCCCCAGGATCGTCAGGGCAGCTCAATCAGTATCATCCCGAGTGGCGCTACGACCCCTGCTAATCCTTTCTCCACCCCGATCATGCAGGCCGCGAACCCCTTCACGCCTCCGGCGAGCGTTATAAGCTTCAGCCTCGGCGACGCAGCCGCCACCGGTTTTGGGGATGCACAACAACAACAGATGATGTCCGCGCACAACTCGTTGGCAAACAGCGCCGTCGACCTCCGAGTCCAGCACCGGACCTCCATCCCACAGCGGGAGCCGTTCTCGTCCCCTCGTCCTCGCCCGCCAACGGTGCTGTATGCCTCCGGAAACCAGGGCACGCGCACACGTCTGGCGAGGCGCAAGCGACCAGCGTCGACGATGCTGTCCGGAGAAATTTCCAAGCCGTGGGTCGGCCAGAAGGACAAGGCTGCGCGGATCTCGTATATCCTCACCTATTCGATGCTACTGCTCGGTGTCGCCGCAGCAGGCATACGCTGCTACAATGGCTGGAAGAGCGTCTCCTTGATCGGAAAGCTTTGCCCTGTTCTGGAGGAGGACTTTAGCGGGAACGACCTCGACCCTAGCGTCTGGATGCGCGAGGTCGACCTGGGAGGCTTTGGGTGGGTTTCCCCTTCCACCCTACCCTCCCCCCACCCTTGATTGATTGACGGGGGGGAATGTCAGGAATGGTGAATTCGAGATGACAACGGCATCGTCCAACAACTCGTTCGTACGAAACGGGGAGCTGTACCTAGTTCCCACGCTCACGTCTGATGTCATCGGTCGTGATGCGATCTTTGACGGGCACACGTTCAATCTGACAGGCTGCACCAACACGAACCTGACGGCTTGCGGCGTGGTCAGCAATGCGACGGCGGGCACGGTCATCAATCCTGTCATGAGCGCGCGCATATCCACCAAAGGCAAACGGAGCATCCGTTATGGTAAAGTCGAGGTGCGCGCCAAATTGCCACGAGGGTAAGTCGATGATCGAGGACAGGGACCTTCCCTCCTTGGAAACTGGCCCTGAGGCTGAGGCTGACAGCTCGCCTGTTTTCTTAGGGACTGGGTTCGTCCCCAATCACATCTTTTCGGCTTATCGCCGTCCTCTCAAGGGCTGTCTTCATATAGATATGGCCCGCTATTTGGATGCTCCCGGTGAACGACACTTATGGTCCTTGGCCTCAAAGTGGTGAGCTCGAAAAGTTATATTACATTCGATTCGGGACGTGCCCTGATGCCTCTTCCATCTCAGGCGAGATTGATATCATAGAAGCGCGGGGAAACGGCCCGAAGTATCCCGCACAGTACGCCCGACCCACCCAAACGTCTCGCCGTTTCCCGCGTTTGACAGAGGCTGTCTCTTTGCAGAGGCATCAACTACGTTCGAGGATCCTTGAACTGGGGCCCACTGACATGGCTGAATGCTGTCTCGAAGACCTACGGCTGGTGGTCAGTGCGACGATCCACCTACGCCGACAACTTTCACACCTACGCCCTCGAATGGACCGAGGATTTCCTGTACGAACTCGTCCCTTCCAAACTGTTTTTTCTCTCCCCGGGCATCGATGTCCGACACTAATCTCTCTTTTGTTCTTGCTTTTTCAAAACAGTCGCATTTACGTCGACAACCGCCTTCAGCACATGCTCGACTTGCGTTTCAACATCCCGTTCTTCCAGCGTGGCAAATTCCCGACCTCCGTCGCCAACGCCTCGCAGGAGATCATCCTTCCTAACCCTTGGGCGGGCCGCGGAAACTCGGCTCCCTTTGATCAGCGTACGTCCTGCAACTCCTCCCCCTCCTCTCTCCGCCGCCGCGTGGCATGGCGGGACACCCCTCCCGATTTAACAAACAAGGAAAAAATTAACCCCCGTTTTCGTTTGACAGCGTTCTACCTTATTCTCGATGTTGCCATCGGCGGCACAAACGGTTGGTTCCCAGACGGCGCTGGCAACAAGCCGTGGCTGAACGGAGCGATCAGTGAGTGGTTGGTGGAATAATTGTGCTCGAAAATGATTAATCACCGCCCCGCTCCTCTGCTACTACTACCATCTCTAGATGCCATGCAACTTTTCGCAAAGGCACAGGACACGTGGTCGAAAACATGGCCAAGCAGCGAGGAGGATCGCGCTTTGAGAGTGTAAGTGTCGTTTTTTGTCCTTCGTGGTGAATTGTGCTGATGGTGGCGCTTAGCGATTACGTGAAGATGTGGGAACAGTGTTGATTGATTTTTCTCTTAGTTACACCTTCCCTCGTAGAGTAACCCTCCCTTCAAGACACATACGGACTTTGACTCCTCGGGATTCTAGATCATTTGCTTTCATGTACTTTCTTGATTCAGCAGACGCAACGAAAACTGATGCACTTTTGTTTTCTTACCTTCATCCTGTCACACTCCTACATTCAGAATACAGTTATGATTACTGCGCCAATTCAATTGTCGCTTCCGCTGTCAAGAACACATGTCACACCTTTTCTGGCGAACAAACAACTTCGAGTCTGGCAATTGATGCCATGGAGTATCAACGGACGTTGATAGGTGACAGATCGGAACGTTTAGTCATTGAGGAGGACAGCCTGAGATTTGACACAACCTACTGTGTATTATTCCCGGTCGTCCTCACGTTGCGTGCGGCGTACATAGTGAAGTCTAAACTGTCAAAGTTCAAGCTTCCATTTGAAGTTCAGACGCAGGCGTAAAGGCGCGAAACCTTCACAACGTTCAAGAATCATGACCGTCCGTGATTCGTTCGAGTTTCAACGCCTCAAGGTACCGACATGCGTCTTCTATTACTTTTGATTTTGCATTGCCACAGTATTACTGGCCTGCTTCTAGCCCAAGAACCGAGCCGAAGACGGTAGTGACAGCTTAGCCGAGCAATATTGATGTAGCGCCTTACCTTACCTCACCCTAATCTCAATCCCAGCCCGCGCAAAAGCACCGAAAGACACAGTCGCATTGACACTCTCGGTGTCTTGTCACCTTGTCGATTCAGGATTTGGTACACGAGGCTCTGCCAGAAGAAACCACCTATTCGTCCGAGGTTGTTCGACGCAGCCAGGGGAGGGTAACCATCCTTATCATCGTCTTGCATCATGTCTATTTCCTTGTGAAAGGGTCGCATGGCCTAGCTGTCCGATATGTCGACCATCACCGAGCTGGCGGGATAGGCGCAACAGAACTCCACAGCGGCGAAACGGAGAGAAGAGGAAGAAGCGGGTGGGGGGGTACAAAAAGAGTTCGATGAAGAGATAAAAAGTTTGTCAGCGTGGTTCCTCCGTGCATGCCTTTGCTTTTGCTTTACCTTACTTCTCTTTTTCTGCCGCAACCTGCAAAGTGGAGCCCGAAGATAGAAACGGCTTTAAGGGCGGCGGGCACGCGCGGCGTCCCCGGACGTCGTACCTCGGGGACGATTCTTCGATCTTCCACGAGGAGTCTCGAGATAGAAGAAAGAAGAGTGACAGAAGGGGGTGCAAGGACGATGCGGACTTCGGCGTGGTCATCAGTCAGCGGTCGGCGTACGAATCGGAAGGAGCGTTGTCCGGAATGCCCACGACCAGCAGAGGGGGGTTGATTTCGCTTAACTCTTCAATTCGTTCACCGTGATCACCTTCTTATCGTCGTCGATAGAGACGTGGAAGTCGATGCTCGCCAATTGTGCTGATGGTGTGCTCCAGAGTTACGTTTACAAGTGAGACTTGTTCGAGGGATGACGGTGACGGTGACCAGGAAAAAAACCCCCTCGTGATTTGAAAACACGTGACTGTGTGAACCGAGCTTTAGTACAACCAAATTAAGGGGAAACCACACGTTGGACGAGACGTTTGCCTCATTGGCTACTGTACGACCTCCTCAGGTGCTTACTACTCCTTCAGCCTGGCTGCTGCCAACCCCCAAGCTCCCACGGTGCGTCATTGAGTACGCAAAGAGGGCGATGTGGTTTCCCAAATGATCATATCCTCATTCTATCACGGCGCGACTTCCGACCTGCATGCAACACTCAAACCTTGCTATTGCATGTACGGATTCTCGATCTACTGGCACCCAAAATTGCTTGCTGTCGCCCCTTGCATCGATCCTGCCCGCAACCGAATGATCAGGGACAAGCCCTAGGTACTCCCTTTCCGAAATTTAATCCTTCCCTTTTGTTGTCTTTCTCAACTAATTCGATTAATTCTGTCGTATTTCTGATACATAAGCAACAGACTTTTCTGGCATTTTGCATGGCAGCGACCAGTCTCTTCTCGTAATTAGGTCACACTGACATTCCAGAGTGGAAAGTGCATGCACACACTTTATCAACGGAGACCCGCCCCCTCGACTACGCCGAGTGCTATGACACGCCGTTTTTCTCCCACCCTTTGTCTTCAGGAAGCCGGGGCCACGTCCCTGTCGTGCCTCCCTAACGTGGGTTTGGGACACGTCGCGCGGCAGGCTCGGGGCAGAGGTGGTAAAAAAAAGGACTCTTCAATTGGGGTAGAGGGGCCGTATGTTAGAAGCACCTTCTTTGCTCGACTGAACAGCATCCAACAGCTGTCACCGGTGCTGCAAACTTGCGCCTTGCCGCTGTCCGATCCACGGCACGCACCTCGTCGGGGTGGTCTACTTACCACCGCGGCATGCACATGCCACCCGGTCATTATGAGGCCAAAAGAAATCAAGGCACGCGTCGAATTACGTCTGCGGATCTTGTCGCACGCGCGGCACCGGCGGTACCAGTTGGATAGGTGCAGTTATTGCGAGTCCGCGACGTGGCGGTGCACGGCTGCAGTAAGACGAGACGTCTCCATCCCAGTTATCTCCCGCGCGAGAGCCTGATGTCCGCACAATCAGCGTCGCGATGCATTCAGGTCAAGGGCCGGAGAGAGAGGGGCCCCTTCATATTCCTCAAATCAGCTCTTTCCGATCGAGGTGTATGACGGTAAGCGATTATGGCCCGAATAGTCAAGAGGAGCAAGGCCTGAACGACGCCATCACGCCTTTGGGGTCAGGCCAGAGAGAAGTGATCTAATGCGGCCTTAACGTGGTCGCATTAATGACCTCGCTTTGGTTTTCGTGCTTTTTCCCCGGGACTGGCCGAGTGTTCGACCATTCTGCTCATCAGGACGTGGGTATCTCTCCCCGGGGAGCCCTTAATGGGTGCTCAAGCCGTTGGTACCCCACTACCTTAACTCTCCACGAGGATCAGTCATTCCATCACGGGTCGAGCAAGGAATGGTGCACTTACGCACTTACGAAAGTGGATCCTGGAAAGAATTCGTCGGGAAGCAACGGGGTCCGTTGCCCTATCTGCGACATCTTCAGTTGCCCCAGTCGTCCCCCGGTAAGATATGCGGTGGCGACGGAAAGACTACAAGGACGATTTTCGTGCCAGCACCGCGACGGAGCGGAGTGTTGCACATGGTCATACAGCTGCCGCAACCGCGGCGAGATCCGCGGGATAGCTTGACGCGCACGATGGGTCCTTCTACGGCATGCGAGTTCCTAGAGTATATCAACCCTACACGAACACCTGGATGCTAGTAACCCTGCACCGGCAAATATCCGAGAATTGGTGTGCATTCAAAGTCGGGTAAGCGGCGCCGATAGGAAAGGGGAAGTGTGAGTTGGGTATTTGGGTATATCTGCCGTCGGCCGAAAATTACATACGTGATTAGTTGAACAAATTTATTCGCGGGCAAGGGTATGCATGGTCCGTTATGGTGCAACGGCTAGCATACCTCGCTTTCATGAATGGGCCGAGGAGGCCGGGGTTCGACTCCCCGTAACGGAATCATTTTCTTAGTATTTTTTTTGCGAATACATTTCCCTCTTTCTTTTTTTAAAATTGCATACCAACAGTCTCCTGCCCTGAATCCTGTGATGATGGCTACAGTAGTTGGGAAGGAATATGAGATCCTATGAATACGTCTGGTCGTTCCACGGGCCGCCCCAGGCCGGGGTCAGCGTCTGATGAATTGCTGTCAGTGCAACAGTCACGTACAGCACAGCACAGACCTTGTGAGCGCAGGTTATCAGAGATGGAAGTCGTCGCAAGGAATGAACATTTATGAACGCGTGGACACTTTTTGATACTAGTAACGTGAAATGGACGCATGGATGATCACACACTCGTTTTCTCTTCATGCCCACTATCATGATGCTGGTCAACAAGTCTCATCATTCAGGTCATTCTACTATGCGCTGTACAACTCGTATGATGTGTGCGCTTTATGAAAAGATTCGAATCTATACCCTCGCATGCTGTGGAACAGCATATCTCTTTATGTGACAGCCTGGCAGAAACACACTCAAAAACGGCCATGGGTATCGCCATCCCTGACCTTATCTTTTCTCCGAGCTGTGCGCTACATGCAGGACACCGTGTCTAGAGCGTCATCTATTGATATTGTAGCGCAAGTTGAATACGAGCAGTTTGAGCTTCAATTGCAAATTCGGGTCCGAGGTCCGTCTCGATTTTGCTCCGAGTCGTTCTTCGTGAAGACATACATACCCACTTATGCTGGGACAGCAACGGACAAGATGAGAGCCTGGACGACCATCAACCACCTCTAGGAATTGAGCTGACTGGGTACCGTATACTCAACATAGCCGTGATTTTGGGCTTTGGGAGCTGGAAAGCTGTATCGTCCTACCGCGGGCAATCTGTCATGCCAGCGACACCGTACTAGATTGGGTTTCGGGGATATTTCTGGCCGTAATGTAAGCTTTCAAATTAGTTTGGAAATTGGGTCTTGTCACGCTGATGTTGCCCAGATTATATTACATTGGGCTCTTCCAAGACAAACGCCCAGAGGTCTGGCCTTTATTCTTCCCAAGTTGATTTTTCTCCTTCTATCTTGTTATGTCGTTCTGAAAGTGGGTTTTGTGCCACTGTTTTACAGTAATTATCGTGATACTTCGATCCGAGTCAAAGGTATTAAATGTGCGGTTCATGCAGTGTATCTCGTTCTTTTGTCACTCTTCCCTCTGTGGACGGCCGTGACATGTCTATAATTGGCACTGGATGTCAGACACGGCATTGAGCCTGAGAACCAAGTACCTCCCTCGTCTGCTACTATTAGAAATGCATTCGTTATGGCCATTTTCGGCCTTATCCTTGGCATATTTGCAACCCTGCAACAAGTCACAAAAGCGAAAAGTCGTCTTCAATGTGAGCAATGCCGCATGGTGGTCCAGTGCGCCGTCGTTGTAAATGAATAAAGGGTACTGATTCCTTTTTTTTTTGCAGCGCTGCACCACTTTTTAGTACAGGACATTGTGTCGTGGATTTTGGTGACTTTCTGGGCGGTGATAGAAGGCTATGTAGCATTCCACATGGCAACCAACAAGGACGATCTGTCTGACCAGGACATCATTGTGACTGTCGACTTCGCTGTAGGTCATATTATGGCCGCACTAGTGGATGAAGACTGCTGACGTCCGAATCATGGTCGTCGCTTGCACCGATTAGCCTCGCTGATGCGTCCACTTGTGGTGGGAGCGCTTCTTTTGGTTATGCTACTGTTTGTGGTCATTCCACGCGAATTCCCTCTGGCCGCTTTACATGTTCCTGTGCGGTATGATGGTGACTTTATTTTTCATTCACTCCTTGATCATCTACCTTTCCTCCCGACATTCCTCCATCGCCGAAGTGTTAAGGACACTCTACGGGGGAGTTTGGGGCACTGGGGAGAGTGTATTAGATTATTTCATGCGCGCTGGCCGCTTGGTATACTTTGTGGGCCTGATTAGCTTGGGAAGGGGAACACGTGACCGCGAGAGCGCGTAGCCGCCAGGGAAGGGCGCAACCTTTAGCTTGAGTTTGCGAATCAATTGTGTCATTTCTCAGGCGTTAGCCTCGTTGTGTCCATGTTTGTCTGTGCGCCCAAGTACACGGTTCTATTCCGCAGAACACCCACTGCCCTTTTTCTCACTCCCGCCCTGTCCCCACCCAAACCACACTCACCGCTCCCTCTCCCCTGAGTCTACGACCCCATGGTCCGCAAGGCGTCCCACTGGGACAACCCTCCCCCGTTCGAGCCCCTCCCTGACAACGTGTTCCGCCGCGAGATGCACCCCACCTGGCACGACGCCTACGCGCGCTGTACCCGGCTCTTCTTCTGGGCCGTCGGCCGCCAGCCGCCACCCGGCGCCGCCCCTTACGACATGTGCTCGCGCGTGCTCGGGCACCTCGTCCTGGAGGCGCCCACCGAGCGCGGACGCGATTGGGTGTGCAAGAAGATCCTCAATTGCGCGGACGAGCATGCGCTCGCGCGCCTCGCGCAGAAGTTCATCTTCACTTTTGTTGGTGCCTGTGTGTCCCTCCCCTTCTCACATTCTAACCTTCGTCGCCGGCTTCTGAAATAAAAAAAATAAAACTAATTGACGAAAAAAAAAAGTCAAGGCTTCCGCAGGACAGTTGTCTTCTAGCGGTGGAGACTCGTCCGACTCTTCGCCTGGCGGTGGTGATGGCCCGCGGCTTCATGTCCATGATTCGGATTACGAGGAGAAGCGGATATCGGTGCGACTCCCTGCCTCTCTCACTACCCTCTCACGGGGATTGACGCCCTGACCCTGTGGCGGATTTGCTACCCTGCATTTCGTTGTTTTAGGTGTTGGAGCGCGACGCGTATAAGTGCGCAATCACCGGAGCGTGGAGCTCGGCCTCTGCCGTGATGGGCCCGATAGCGCACGACATTTCCCTCGAAGCGACGCTCATCGTCCCTCCCTCGGTCGACACGCACGCGCTCGCCCAATACGCCGGTCTCCCGAGCGACGACCCACTCCGCTCGCCTTCGCCGCATTTCTATCGCTTAGAGAACATGCTCACTCTGGATGACGAGACGTCGGTCGAGTTCAGAAGTCTCAATGTCTGGCTAGAAAGGACTGTACGTCGTTCGACTTTTCCCACCGATTTATATTCTATCGCTTCTTTCTCCTTGAAGCTTAGCAGCAGCGCTCGCTTACAGGAATATGATGATCAATATCAAATTACTACCTGGCGTCCTGAGGCCCTCCCGGCATCTCGCCGATACACAATCACATTCACGACCACGGATCACAGGACACGACCTATCCCCTCTATGCATTATCTCGGCCTGCACGCTGCGTGTGCATGTGTGGCGCATAAATCCGGTGCCGCAATATACATTGACGAACTAGTACAAAATATCGCGAGGTTGACAGTGCTGGCAGAGGACGGGTCCTCGGCGGGAGTGCTTGCCGCCGCTCTAGCAAGGGTCGCCGCTATGTGAGAAGGACGATCGTTTTTTGTCTCGGTTTTTTTTTTTGGTTTTTTAGTGAGGATTACGTGTTCGGCCTGCAGCGCAGTTGGATGGGCATTGGTTTTCTTGTGTAATACTCTTCGTCTTGACGATACCAATGCGGTGATTCGTATATGTGCATCGGCTTGATCATCCCGACACTCTCGGGGGTGAAACACTTTTTTCGAAGGTTGCGGCGGCCGAAGATGGGGCTTGTCTAGGCGCCACTAGATGTCAGTGCGGCGCATGATAGCACCCATGGGGCTTGAGATGCACGAGGAGGCGCTAATTTGGCAGACCTCGAGCGTGGCGACCCGTAGAGGTTCTTCTGTTCATTCAGCGTGGGTGACTGTATGTTGCCCTTCAAAACGTTTACCTGATTTTATGCCAGTGTACTTGGAAATAGTCGTCTGGAAATATCTTTAATTGGTTTTAAATGAGGAGATCAATGATAACATGTAATTCGTCAAGATTCGCACACCCACAACTCACACCGGTAACGGTGCGGGTGCAGAGGGCGAGGTCGATGAGGACGACAGCAGAAGCGGTGCGGTGTCGGTGGCTGAGGTGTCCCAACTTTGAAAGCTTCCCCTGATGCACCTCCCGGGGACAAGATGTTCCTCTCATTCTGCGTGCCCACATCGTTACTACCTGTGCCGCACCAGCCAGTTCTCAATGGCGACGGGGATGCAATAAGGGTGACACCAGAGCAAGCAGCAGCGGCAACAGTCGAGACCAAGGCCACTGCACGGGCCCTCGCTATCTGTGACTGTAATGTGGACAGATCCACGGAAACGAGGAAGTATAGGCTGCCAGTGGTCCACAATTGGGAAGGTGGTTCATGCAGGATGGAACATCTGCACGTTTCAGAGGAGCGGTCACTACTAGGAGCGGTTGTAGTCTAGGACCTCGAGCTGTGGTTTATTTGCTTGATTGCCAGTGCCAGTGAGACCCACATTGGTGGACTTGGTTGATGTTCTGTTTGAGTTATCTATCATTGTGGCATTACACCCCTCTGCCGTTATCTGGGACTATGATAGGCGTCCGATGTACTTTTTACACTGACATCGTTGGGCGTTGTGGGCCACTGGTAGTCGCAGTAGTAGTAGTAGGCAGACCCGACTCGCAGTGATCGATCTTCCATCACGCCTCTTCGCCGAGTGATTCTCCACCTACCTTCGTGTGTCTTCGATACAATCGCTTGGTCCTCAGACGTTACATCCTCACTTATAAGTTCTCTCCTGCATATGGAGCGAGATCCATTCCGAAGTACTCACAAAGTCCCATATAGCCGTCTTTTTCATCGGTCCTACCACCTCTCACTGCATTCGCTCAGCCATTACCGCATTTCACCCTCCGCTCATCGACTCTGATGGATTTCTCATCTGATGATCTCGCGATGGGTGGTCATTCTGTACACCTGCGAGAAGAGTCCGGTCTAGCACGAGATCGACGTATGCCGTTTGTGAAGTGTCCTGAACAAACGCGGCGCTGACCCCTTCCAATGCAGGCCTAATGACAATCGACAAGGTCCCCGACAACGTGCTTGTGGAAATATTCTTTAATGCGAATAATAAGCAGTGGAAGATACACAATTCATGGCATACACTCGCCCATGTGTGTCGTAGATGGAGATACCTCGTGTTTTCATCACCACGTCGCCTCACCCTACGACTCGAGTATGATGGACATCGACCTATGTCGGAGGTGCTGGACGCCTGGCCAGTTCTGCCTATATCATTGATATCAGACTTTGATCCATCGTACAAGCAGCGGGATAACACGGTTGCTGCACTCGAGTCAGAGCACTCCAATCGCATCTGTGAAATCGACATCAAGATGTCCAATTCGCACTGGGAAAGGTTCACACAAGCGATGCAGAAGCCATTCCCGGAGCTGACAGACCTGCGAGTTTGGACGGATGATCTGGTGCCAGTCCTTGCTGAATCGTTCTTGGGCGGATCTGCCCCACGTCTACAAACACTCATGTTGACAAGGATTCCATTTCCATCAATTCCGAAACTGCTTTTATCTGCCCATCGACTCGTCGAACTCGCTCTTTGGGACATTTCTGATTCTGGGTACTTTTCACCCGACGCGTTGGCCACTTCCCTCACAGTCATGACCAGACTCGAAATCCTTCATCTGGTATTCTGTTCCCCTCGATCTCGCCCTGACCCAGAAAGCCGATCTCTGCCTCCGCCCACGCGCTTTGTTCTTCCCGCTCTCATCAGACTTGGATTCACAGGTGTTTACGAGTATTTGGAGGACCTTCTGGCCCAACTCGATGCCCCTCTTCTCGATGACCTCGACACCGAATTCTTCATGGACCTCGAGTTTGACGTCCCACAACTTCACCGGTTCATCGGTCACGTGGAGGGGTTCAAGACATTCAACCACGCATACGTGTCGATTTCCGATGACTCAATTCGACTGCACGTTTACCCCAGTCCAGGGTCAGTCGATCGCCGCAGGCAGCTCGAGTTAGGAATCAAATGCCGAGAGTCAGATTATCAGCTGTCGTCTCTCGCCGAGGTCTGTAGCTCATCCCTCCCCGTCATCTTCGCTTTGGAGGATCTCCAGATCAGGGAAGATGAGACGCTTTCATCGTCACACTGGAAAGACGACATGGAGAATGCTCAATGGCTGGAACTTCTGGAACCGTTCACAGCTCTGAAGAATCTCTATCTTACCGATGGAATTGCACAACGTTTTTGTGGTGCCCTTCAGGAGCTTCCCGGAGATAGGATAACTGAAGTGTTACCTACGCTACGGAATCTTTTCGTGCCAGGGTCTTCATTGGAACCTGTCCAGGAAGCCATGAAGGCATTCGTTGCTGCACGACAGCTCTCCGGTCATCCTGTGGTTGTCGACCATTGGAAGGACTGAAGCCGGTTAACCCGTGGGTCGATGGTTGGTGAGTTCTCTCTGTTGCTTTTCAAATTCGCATCTAATCTAATCTACTTTCTTCCTGCAAACCTCGCTTCGGTGCTGTTTGACTCGTACTTTCGCTTGAATCTTTGTATGATACCTCTCAAATCGATACAAGCTATAGCACAAGTAATATGAGCCGTAATGTCTGCTTCAGGGGGACCTCACGCCAACGTCTCTTGTTAATTTAAAACAAAGTCAAATGTCTCGAGGGACGTGTTACACAACGACACTGCATCGGATATCAATAAATGACTAATACCCTGTTATCATGGAGATGCGAGTCGGCATGCTTGTGGGTTCAGTAGAGTCAAAGTCCGAGGGATGGAGTCCAGTTTTTAGAGGGTTTTTGAACCAAACGCAAGTTGTGAAACCTACGTTGCTCGGTAAGGTGCGCGAGGCCGAGTAGACCAAGAGTAGAGAGAAAGGCGAGATGACTGGTTCGCAGGTCAGGTCGGCACGGCCGCGCGGTAAAGTGTTCAGGATCAAAAGGCGATAAGGACGAAGGTGGCGCAGACGAGATCTCTTAACGAAAAGAGAGAGGAGAGTGGCTATGATTTTGCGCAGTCAATCGCAGTTTCTACACGAGGTCCTTCGGAGGGTTATATACATTTTTCGAGCACCTAGACCAAAGTCTAAAAGCGATGGGGGCGAGAGCGTCGGTTGATTTGGGCACGCTGTGGGGTCACCGTTGGTGGGTGGCGGCGTCGAACGGGCGGCGTGTCGTTCGTACGTTGCCTGTGCCGGATACGTTGCCACTTGCATGTCCTCATCGAGTTCACACTTCTGGAGTCTGGGCAGAGGGGTTAGTTAACTCATAGCCCGAAAGGTTGAGCGAGGGGGGCAGGGAAGTCGTACGTACGTGCACATCTGACATTGTAGTGTCCGCCAACAGTCTCATAGACGGGCCGAATATGCTCGGTCCCGATCTTGCGGGGACTGAGCCGGAGCGATATCGGCGCCCGCGGCGGAAGGATCTTCTTCGGACTGCCCTTGAGCTGGCTCAGACTCAGGCTCGTGCGGAGCGGATTCGGGGGGTGGAGTGGACTGCTGCTGCACAGGTCACGGTTGCGGCACAACCTGCTTGTCAGAAGAGACAACCGCCTCTGCCACCTTTTGGGCCTCAGCATTCTCGGATGTAGATGCAGCTTCCGGCACTGGCGGAGGGACAGGAGGGGTTCGTGTAGCATGGACTTCGCTGTCAACAGTAGCTGACTTTGACACTGTCGTCGCCGGGGAGGATGACAACGGCGATGACGTTGTTGAGGATGGTAGATGGGGTGGTAGCGAAGGCACAGGGGTCAGCTTGGCCGCTGCCGCCCCTCAAGTGCACTTTTAAACAAAATACACATCAGCCTCTCACCACACTTGCATGGAGAACAGCGACATACCTTCTTGGACATTTTAGCAAGTATGTGTTCCAACTGTAAGCGTGCTTTCCGTTCGACCTGAATGGCAGCAAGAGCTGCGCAGAATGACATTATCAACCACTGCGGGATATATATAAAAAGGTAAAAAGAACATACATTCTCCCGGCCGCACCTGCATTTCCAGAAACGCACGATTCGCTTACACTCGCTCAACCTGCACAACTCCAGGAATCTTGACATCGAGGTGAATGTCTACGTGTGAAAACGTGTTGAAACAGATGGAGATCGCAGGATGTGAACGGGCCAAGAAGCAACAATGACGATGGATGCCAAGGCATGAAAAAGGGGGGCGGGTGTGTGGGCGTTGTCAGGAGAACAAGGAGAACGTAAGAAAAGGACACGATGTACCAAAGGCAACCGTTTTTTTACTTTCCAAGTCATACCTTTCGTGAACCACGCCGGCGGCTCTTCGATGGAATACGTGAGCGAGTTGATATAGGCCGCGAGCGATGTGGACAATGACATGTCTATGCCAGAGACGTAGTGATATGAGCCCATCTGCAAAGCGAGTGGGGGGTACGGCAGGATGATCAGGGTCGTGGTCAGTCAACTTTCGGGATGGACGAGAGAAAGCGAACGATGCTGGGCAACTCACGTCACATGGGCTGCGTCGCGCTCAGCCTTGGCACCACTGATGACCTTGAACTCTGCGGCATTTTCACGAGCGATGGCGTGGCATAAAGTCCACCTCTTTGTTGAATGTTGATGTACATGGATGCGGCTCGTTATGTCAGAGATATCAGCGATGCGGTCGAAACCACCGCTCAAGTCACCCCAAGTTGGTTTAACTTGAGTGATGCTGAACAAGACTGGGTGCATAAGTTTGAGGATGTTGAAGGCCATCTCCTTGGCAGAGAAAGTGCGAACTCCATGCGTCTCAATGTCCTGAGCGGCCATATTATGAGACCGGTACCACGAGTCCAACTAAAACGCGATTCAGCATCGCACATCCAACAACGATGATGAGCTTACCCAATGACAGTGCCTACAAGGCAAAGATATTTACCCCAGCTTTCCGAAGACCAGCGGTTAAAGAGTGCTTCAAGGGAGATCTTAAAGTCGGAATTAAGGCCATCGTTGCCAAACAGTCCATGATTAGTGGCAGTGGAAGGACGACTTGTGTCGGGCTCAGTCTCAACTGCTCCGAGAAGGCGCAGAAAGTTCACAAGCATTATACGGTACACAAGTTCAGACTCGTCGTCAAGGCCATCAATCTGATGACCGTTCTCAGAACGGCAGCGAAGGGAATGATATAGTCGAGATCAATGCCCAAAGTCATGTAGATGTAGTCGACAAGCGCCTCCACGTTCTGCTTAGAGCCTTGATTGAAGGGGACGACAGTTAAAGCTGAACCACGGCTGCCGAAGCGCCGGAAGATTCCCTGGTAGTATTCAATTGTGGTCGGCTGTAGCTGGAGGTGGGCGCAACAACATGAGCACTGCCCGACAAGAGACTCTCACCGCGAATGGAGCCCTGCCGACAACAGTAATAAGCGCATTCTTATCCTTGAACGTTGTGCCGGACGTTCTGATCTTGTGCAAGACACCAAAGTAGACACCGGTCAGATTAGAGTCGTACTCCCACTGGGTACCCATCCGATGCTTGAGGTGAAGAAGCGGAATCTTATCAGCCGACATGGAAGTGATGCCTGAAAGTTGAGGCCATAAAAACTGTGATGATGAACGACAGGTTCGAGGGATACCAGGCCGCAGGCGGTTGTCGGGAGCCTTGCGTAGTGAGCGGACCACGCCATCATAGAGGGCCTTGATGCGGTTCTTCTGTTCTTCGCTGATCTCAGGCCGGGACTTTACAATGTAGAGCTTGATGACGTCATCTTGGATCTTCTGAATGTTGACCGAACCCGAAATCTGAGCGGCGCTACACATCTCTTCAACGTACGCCCCAAGCTTGTGCACATTCTCTCGGTTGGCCTCAGAATAGACGATCTCGCCCTTCTCGGAGACCTCAGTGTGAGGCGCAGCAGGGAAAGTGACTGATAGACATGAGAACAGGCATACACCGTTGAGAGGTGCACTCACCATCTTTGTACAACGGCAGCTGGCCGACAACACCATGACAATATTCTAGAGGCTCGTGGCCAAACTTTTTTGCAGCTGCGTACGTTTCAACCTTAGCAGGGCCACCTCCATTGGCCATAAATCCATAAACTTCGGGAGATCGGAGTCGGCACGGTTCATGATAGCGATGCAACGGGCAGTAATCTCACGATCGACAGTGCTAAGTCGGCCGAAAAGAATGTCACAGAACATGAGAGCATCTTGACGAACCCGGTTCCAGGAGGAGTCGAAGAGACAGCCTTTTAAAGCGTCGAAAACGGGCTGGATGCCATCAATATACGTATCGTCGTGCTCACGTCCGATGTCGTCCAGTCGGGCTTGAAGTCCCGTGGCCCTTTCCTTGTCATAAAGAATCTCGCCTTGACGAGGATCACGTTTCAGTTAACGGGAGTAATGATTAATCTGCTGTTGCGCGAACTCGTACTGCTCAGTCTGGAACTCAAGGAACTCTTCACTGCACCTCCGGAAGGGCTTCCGGCAGAGCCGCCGCCGCTGCCGGTGCCAAGGGTGATGCCTACACGTTGGGCGTACACTTGCGCAGCAGCATCGAACCAAGCCATTTGGAAGGCCCCATGGTGGTGGCAACGAGCAGCACGGCATTGGCGTGATGAGGACCCAGACCCCACGCCTTAGAGAGGTGGGTTTTCGCATTGCCACCGATGGCACGCGACATGAGGCCGGTGGTGTACTTGCCAAGGTTGCCGGAGGGGCCAGATCCAAGGGCAGCACCAAGCGCCTCCAGTGGAAGTTCCTCGAGCGGGTGAAGGGGTTGCGGCCTCATGAGGTACATCTGGTTCTGAGGTTGCCTCAGGTTCGTCTTCAATTTGATGATATAACTCCTTCTGAGGGAGTTTTGCAAGGGGTACTGTCCCTGTGCCCTCAGCGGGACGGCTCCCTCAACGGGACAGTCACGGCTATGTCACAGTGGAGATTTGATCTGGCAAGCGTGACACCAGCGTGACAAACACGCATTTTTTCATGACAATGCGTTTTTCGTCGAAAAAACTTCATGGACATGCAGATAGAGGGGTACTATATACAGTGTACGAATTTTGGTAGCGAGTGAGTGAAAAACGAGCGAGTAATCTTTGAGGGAGACCAAAATTAGTTCGAAATCAAAGCCAATCAGCTTCCTCGACCACTGATCCCTCCCTCCCTTGCGAACCCCCTCGTTAACGTCTGGGAACGAGACTACCTTGGACCACCATTTTTGCCGACGCCTCACGACTGCCTCACGTCACACTCTTTCCAACCTTTAGGATTTTATGTGCCAATATTAGGAATCCTTGGCACGCCCGCCGGCTTTAGCCCACCCGCCCATCTGCTGTCTGCGCGCGCCAGTCCGCCTTCCCCGTCTCTGTCCACATGCCTGCCCGTCTGACCACACGCACGCCTCGTGTGTCAGCCTCGCTCGCCAAATGCCCACCTTGCGCAATCACGCCCGTTTTGGGACACCTGCCCGCACGCCCACCTTCCTTCCGATCAACAAGAGGTTCGACAACACACTCAAACACTTCGCCGAAGGTAGTATGAGATGCCCACTTCGAACAATCATCCGCTCTCCGCATGCCCGCCTCGCGTGGATGCCTGCGCGCCCTATCCGAGCGCAATTGGACACCCAGCGGCGACTGCAACGCGATGGCACGGCAGCAGCGGGGATGCCTGCCGTCCTGCCTGTTTCAGCCCGCCCGCCCACATTGCCCGCCTGCCCGCACCCCACATACCTGCCTGCCCGTCTGGCGTGGCCGCCCGCACGCCCTATCTGAGCACAATCAGACAGCCTCGACCGCCCGCCCCTTTGTCCATCCCCGCACGCTCGCCCACCTTGCTGGTGTGCCTTGCTGGTGTGAGAATTGGTCATACAGTAATGGTACATCCCTTTTATGTTATTTTTTACTCTTCCGAACACCTTCTAAACTCTGGATAACATGATACAGATTCTCCCGCCCACACGCCTATCTGCCTGCGCACACACACACCCCGATCAGTGGCAACATGACAGTGCGATCATGTCAGCGGACATCTTGCACCCATCGCCGATGACTACTGTACAGGTACGTTATTACATTCATATTACTTCCCGTTAACTCCCTTTGCCCTAGGTCTCCGCGCCACCAATGTAGTCAACGCCCTCACGCTCATCGCGACTCAAGATCACGTTATACTAGCTGCCCAGCAAAACTCAGAAGCCCTCTCGCGCGCCCCGCGCAGTTCACAACCACAAATAGCTCGACAGCGACATCGAGTCGGAAAACAACAACGAAGACGACCATCCCTGTGGCGGGCACGGAAAGCGGCGGCTGCCGACACGCCAAACGCTGCTCGCGGGCGTCATTAGCCAGTTGAACCGAGAATACCTTCTCCCACGATTCGTATGTTATTCTTTCCTTCTTTCCTTAGGCAATTGATAACTTTCCATTAATCAATAGCATCAAACGATGAATCAGACGATGATTCGGAACCCATCGCGAGTCCATCACCTCGCAAGCGTCGTATGCCATTCTCTTCCCTCCTCATCTCCTTTCCTCACTCTCCATAACTTAGGCATCGGTTCAAGGCACGCCCCGACTTCCCCTCCTGGTGCGCCCTATAAATCTCTCCTCTTCTCTTCTTCCTTTTCATTCAGTCAATCTTCTTTTAGACAACAAGCGTCCTTCAAAGAGGCCCACTTCCACAAGGGTCACAGAGAGATCTTCCTCTCGTCCCAGAACCAATACTTCCGCTTTGTCCGACATTGACAATGCCGACGAGAATGCTGGTTGATCGCGGAAATTGCAGATTCGGGAGTATTGGCCGACACCGACATGTTCCCCTCGTCGACCCCTTCATCGCCTCTCGCCTCGCCCGTTCGCAATCACCTCGTTCCTGCGCCGTCTCCCTTTGTTCGCCTTTCGCCTTTGTCCTCGACAGCTGTAAGGTACCCCTCAGAGATACGCTCAGATTAGCTCGATACTGTACCTCACTTTGCTGTGTCGCTAAACATGCGACTATCTTTCTATTTTTTTCATCGCCTTGTCCTGTTCGCACAGCCTACTTACCCTTCTATCTACTTTCACTGGCTTTGCTTACTAGTAGGTACTTTGTGTTGCAAGTAATCCGATGACTCACTACACAGAGTAGTACAAAGTAATGAAGAGCCCCTAATCAAGGCGGTCTTCTTTGTACAAAACCGATGCCGACGATGCCCCAGCGAGTGAGCTCACAAACAGACATGTTGCTGCACTTGCAGGGGACTGCTTTGGGGCCGCCCCTGGCACCGCGGCCGCGAGTTTACATCTGCCCACCGCTGTCAACCCTTGCTCGACTGCGCACACGCCCTATGCTTGCGTGGCATCATAAAAGAGCTGGACTTTGCCGCGCCATCGCTCGTGACAATGTCGCAGAGTTCAAGGTCATCAGTGGTGCCAAGGCCGAGCGCGACGTGGCCGTGAGTCGCCCAGCATCATTCGCTTTCTCTCATCCATCCCGAAGGCTGACTGACCACGACCCTGATCATCCTGCCATGCCGTACCCTCCACTCGTTTTGCAGATGGGCTCATATCTCTACATCTCTGGCATAGACATGTCATTGTCCACATCGCTAGCGGCCTACATCAACTCGCTCACGCATTCCGTTGAAGAGCCACAGGCGTGGTTCACGAAAGGTCTGACTTGGAAAGTAAAAACCGGTTGCTTTTAGTTTTCATTCTCCTGACAACGCCACACACCCACTCCCCTTTTTCATGCCTTGGCGTCCGTCATCATCATCGCTTGGCCCGTTCACATCCCGCCATCTCCAACTGTTTCAACACGTTTTCACACGTTGACGTGAAGATTCCTGGAGGTGCGCAGGTTGAGCGAGCGCAAGCGAGTCGTGCGCTTCTGGAAATGCAGGCGCAGCTGGGAGAATGTATGTTCTTTTTATCTTTTTTTTTATATCCTGCAGTGGTTGATAACGTCATTCTGCGCAGCTCTTGCTGCCATTCAGGGTCGAACGGAAAGCACGCTTACAGTTGGAACACATACTTGCTAAAATGTCCAAGAAGGTGTGTCGCTGTTCTCCATGCAAATGCGGTGAGAGGCTGATGTGTATTTTTGTTTTTAAAAGTGCACTTATGGGACGGCAGCGGCCAAGCTGACCCCTGTGCCTTCGCTACCACCCCATCTACCATCCTCAACGACGTCATCGCCGTTGTCATCCTTCTTGGCGGCGACAGTGTCAAAGTCAGCTACTGTTGATAGCGAAGTCCATGCTGCACGAACCCCTCCTGTCTCTCTGACAATGATGTCTTTACCGTCTGCAGACAAACACCACGAACTGAGGCGTGAAAGGGAAGAAGGGACCGTCGAGGGCGAAGCACCGTCGAAGCGGCGTAGGATAACACCACCTCTGATATCAGAACCCTCAGTAGTTCCAGCCAAGCCTGTACCAGTGCCGGAAGCTCCACTTACACCCGAAAATGCTGAGGCCCAAAAGGTGGCAGAGACGGCTGTCTCTTCTGACAAGCAGGTTGCGCCGCAACCGCAACCTGTGCAGCGGTAGTCCACTCCACCCCCCGAATCTGCCCTGCACGAGCCTGAGTCTGAGCCAGCCTAAGGGCAGTCCGAAGAATTTTCTTCCGCCGCAGACGCCGATATCACTCCGGCTCCTCGCAAGATCGGGACCAAGCATACTCAGCCCGTCCATCAGACTGTTGGGCGGACGCTACAATATCGGATGTGCATGTACGTATGACATCCCTGCTCCCCTCCCTCAACCTTTCGGGCTATGAGTTGACTAACCCCTCTGCCCAGGCTCTAGAAGTGTGAGCCTTATGAGGACATGAAAGTAGCAACGTATCCAGCACAGGCAACATTATGGAGATGTATCAGCTTATGCTGGCGCCATCGTAGTGACGCCAATGAAAAGTACTCAAACGTGGTCGTTTCTTGTTTCGTTGACGATAAAGCCGTGAGGTTTGGGCCCCGTACCAGATTGTATTGCGTTGTGTGAGGAGTACGAGTCGGCGCGTTTCTTCATCTGCAGTTTTTGCCATCGGTGGAGGTGACATGGACTTGTACAGGCGCTGCTCACTCTGAACTCGTGTCCAATGTTAACCTTCAATGGACCCGACACCCACTGCAGCCTCACCGCCTTGCGACTACATCTGCCCGTCAAAATGGTGGTGGTGGAGATCCCACCCGAGCGTGAACAGACAGGTGACGACAAGGCGGATCCTGCATTGCGACGCTTACCAGCTCCAGGGTTGCGTGGGACATGGGCGCAAGCCTATGCGTTCCTCACGCAGCACGTATCACAAAGTGGATGGATGAACTCCTGAAGATACGAAGCGCTGTGTTCATGATGGAAGAGGAGTTCAGGATGCAAAGGTGCAGGCGGACGTTGCTGCCACTTCACGGGAGGCGATCACTGATGACAACGCTTCGACGAAAGGCGTACGAGCGCCGCCTTCAAAGAATCTAGAAGGTTCGCTGACGTCGAGTCCCACCCAGTCCCACCCAGTCACATTCGGTTGACGCGGAGACCACGATCCCGACGATCTGCATCTCTACCAAATCTGGGCGCGAGGAGAAGGCAGCCGTCGCTTCGAAAGTGAATGGCCGGGAGAACGCGAATGGCGAGACCACATTGGAAGGACTGAAGCAACCCACTCAAGCTGCTGCTGGTGACAGGTGACGGGGAGAGCAAAGACGCCACGCCACACAATGCCCCAGGTGCGCAGGTTCTCATTTAGCAACAAATGGCTGTGCGAGCGTTGGCTGGAAATTGTTCATGGCGTTGTATGAGGTTAGACGGCGTTACAGTCTCCGGTGGTTCATTGTCGGCTGACAGGGCGCTAGGACCTCCGTGTTTAGACAATCTTCCAGGTAGAAGTCGCGCACTTCAGGTGGCGTATCGTAAGACAGCCTTGGAATGGGATATTCTCAGAGATCTCGGCCTGTGGCTCCGTCACAAGGAGGAAGCAAAGGAAGGATTCCAGCGAGCGTTGGACCCACCGCAGTATTTGATCAAGCCATGGGCAAAGTTGCTGGAAATGTACGCGGAGGAGGACGACTTGACAGGCACACTGCAAGTTTCGATACGTGTGGCTGCGTACCAGTAGAGGGAGTACTGTGAACTTGCAGTATGTTCTCATCATGACTTGTGGAGGGCTAAATGGAAATTACGGCGATTGCAGTACCCGACGCAGATTGTTCGTCTGCTTTTCAAGCTAGAACAAGTGCATGTCCATGCGAAGATATGGAACACGCTGGTGAGTATGGGACTTCCAGAGCCTATTTTACTCGTCATGCAGCAGTTCTTGCAATATGGGATGAAGATGAGTCTCCTCAGTAACTACCGTCGCCAAACCATATTTGAACCATCAGATGGCTTGTGGCTTGGTCAGATGGATGGACGCGACTGCTTAGAAATGGTCACGTGTCCTGGTTGTTTAGCGGGACAAGTGTGGAGACAGAATCTGGTTCACCAGTTGCCAGTGGGTATGTTTTCTTGAGTGCACACCTGAGAAGATCTCACCTCTGTGAATCTCGTTCTCGTCCCTCAGTTCAGTCAGTTCACACATTCCTCCACGGGCTTTGTCTGGGATTAACATTAGCTTGCTTCTAACATTCTGATCTGGATGAACTTCCTTCGCCCTCAGTCTCCCCGCTGCCAGCGCAGACTATTCCCTCGCGCTCGTCGTCGCTCAAGATTACGCTCAAGCTGCCCACCCAGACCCAGGAACCCTCTCGCGCGCCCCGCACCATTCATAAGGATAAAGGCCTGGACAGCGACATCGAGTCGGAAGGCGACGAGGAGGACGACCATCCCCATGGCGGAGACGGAAAGCGGCCGCTGACGCCGCGTGGCGTCAAGCGGTGCTCACAAGTGTCGTTGTGTCCCTCTCATGTTTCGCTGGGTGCGTTGATGTTCCTCGTTCTTTGTCGTCTATTTATCCGGCCATTGAGTCAATAGATGAAATGCCATGCAAGAAGGAACAACTGAATGAGGCCGTGATTGCACGGCGGCGCGAGGAGACACCCCCCAAACGAAGACACCTTTCCGAGAAGAAGTAAGAAGATGATGAAAAGGTGCGCGTGCATCCTATTCTCACATCCTTCTCTCGTTCTGATGTCTCATACCAGGCAGAGACGATCACTCGCCTCCTGGCATAACCAGCCCGCCAGTGCCAAAGACCGCACACCCGCAATTCACACCGGTAACGGTACGCCTGCAGAGGGCGAGGTCGATGAGGAAGAGAGCGGCGAGGCAGCAGCGGTGCCGGTGGTCGAGGTGTCCCGAGGTGCTACTGGTGGATCTCGACTTTGAAAGCCTCCCACGATGCGCCTCCTGGGGACAAGATGTTCCTCTCATTCTCCATACCCACCTCGTTACTACCAGTGCCACACCAGCCAACGTTCGACAGCGACAGGGATCTAATAATGGTGACACCGGAGCGGCAAGAGTCGAAACCACGGCCGGGGCCCTGGCCGTCCGTTATGTGGACGGATGCACGGCAACGGGGAGTGTAGGCTGGTCCGTGATTGGAACGTGGTTCATGCGGACGGAACATCTGCACGTTTTGGAGGAGCGGTCGCGGTTAAGGACCTCGAACTACGGTTTATTCGCTTGATTGAGACCCACGTTGGTGCGCTTGGTTGATGTTCTGTTTGAATATCATTTGTAGCATTACACCCTTCTGCCGCCGCTATCGGGAATAGGCGCCCGATATACTTTTGGCGCTGATATCGATGGGCGTTGTGGGCCACTGGCAGGCAGACCTTGATCGATCTTCCATCACGCCTCTCGACGAGTGCTTCCCCACCTACCTTCGGGTCCTTTCGATAGCCCTAAGACGTTACCGATGAGTTTTCTCCTGTAAGTCGAGCGAAATCTACTGCCACCATTCATGAAGTACTAACCCAATCTCATAAAAGTCGTCTTCTCCATCGAGCCCCCTCGTTACTCACTGGCTTGGTCCGATTATTGCCTTGCACCCCCCGCTCGTCGACTCTGATGGATTTCTCATCTGATGGTCTTGCGATGGGCGGTCATTCTGTACACCTCCGAGAAGCGTCTGGTCTAGCACAAGATCGACGTATGCCATTTGTACAGTGTCCTGAACAAACGCTGACCCCTTCCAATGTAGGCCTAGTGACAATCGACAAGCTCCCCGACAACGTGCTCGTGGAAATATTCTTCCATGTGGATATCAAGGATTGGGCTATACCCAATCCATGGCATACACTTGTAAATGTGTGTCGTAAATGGAGACACCTCGTGCTTGCATCACCACGTCGCCTCGACCTACAATCACGTATCGTGGACATAGACGTATGTTGGAGGTGCCGGATGCCTGGCCGATTATGCCTATATCACTAATATCCGACTTTGGTCTGTCGAACAAGCAGCGGGATAACATGGTTGCTGCACTCGAATCGGAGCACTCCAATCGCATCTCTGAAATCGACATCAGGATAGCCAAATCGCACTGGGAAAGATTCACAGAAGCGATGCAGAAGCCATTCCCGGAGCTGACAGATCTGCAAGTTTGGACGGATGATGTGGTGCCAGTCCTTCCTGAATCGTTCTTGGGCAGATCTGCCCCACGTCTTCGGTCACTCTGGTTGGGAAGGATTCCATTTCCATCGATTCCGAAACTACTTTTATCTGCCCATCGGCTCGTCACACTCGACCTTTTGGACATTCCCGACTCTGGGTACTTTTCACCCGACGCGCTGGTACTCCCCTCACAGTCATGACCCGACTCGAAATTCTTCGTCTTGTATTCCGTTCCCCTCGATCTCGCCCTGGCCCAGAAACCCGATCTCTGCCTCTGCCTACACGCTTTGTCCTTCCCGCTCTCACCGAACTTAGATTCAAAGGTGTTTATGAGTACTTGGAGGACCTTCTGGCGCAAATCGATGCCCCTCTTCTTTACGACCTCTATATCGAATTCTTCATGGACCTCGACTTCGAGGTCCCACAACTTCACCGGTTTGTCGGTCATGCGGAGGAGTTCAGGACATTCGACCGCGCATACGTGTGGATTTACGATCACTATATTCGACTGGTCCTTTACCCCAATACAGGGCCAGTTGCTCGCCGCACGCGGCTCGTGTTACGAATCAATTGCCGAGAGTTAGATTATCAACTTTCATCTCTCGCCCAGATCTGTAACTCATCCTTCCCCGTCATCTTCACTTTGGAGGATCTCCAAATCAGGGAACATGGTTCCCTTTCGTCGTCACATTGGAAAGATGACACGGAGAACGCTCAATGGCTGGAACTTCTGGAACCGTTCACTGCTCTGAA
The DNA here is from genome assembly GCA_022376545.1 of Russula dissimulans. NCBI lineage: Eukaryota > Fungi > Basidiomycota > Agaricomycetes > Russulales > Russulaceae > Russula > Russula dissimulans. The sequence continues at coordinate 194,053 of WTXJ01000039.1, forward strand.
GAATCTCTATCTCACCAATGGAATTGCACAACGTTTTTGTGGTGCCCTTCAAGAGCTTCCTGGAGAAAGGCAAACTGAGGTGTTACCCGCGCTACGCAATTTTTTCGTACGGGGGTCCTCATTGGTACCTGTCCAGGAAGTCATGAAGCCATTCATTGCTGTACGACGGTTTTCTGGTCATCCTGTGGTTGTCCGCCATTGGAACGACTGAAGGCGGTTAACTCGTGGGTCGATGGTTGGTGAGTTCTCTCTGATGCTTCTTCAAATTTCCATATAATCTAATTTACTTTCTTCCTGCAAGCCTTGCATTGGCGCTGATTGACTCGTGCTCTTGCTTGAATCTTTGTATGATACCTCTCAAATCAATACAAGCTATAGCACAAGTAATATGAGTTGTAATGTCTGCTTTATGGGGATTTCACGCCAACATCTCTTGTTCATTTAAAACAATGTCAAATGTCTCGAGGCATGTATCACACAACGACACTGCATCGATATCAATAAATGGCTGATACCCTGTTAGCGTGGAGGTGCGAGTTGGCATGTTTGTGAATTCAGTAGAGTCGAAGTCCGCGGGATGGAGTACAGTTTTTAGAGGGTTCAAGTTGTTGAACCGAACGCAAGTTGTCAAACCTACGTTGCTCGGTAAGGTGGGCGAGGCCGAGTAGACCGAGAGTAGAGAGAAAGGCGAGGTGCTGGTTCGCAGGTCGGCACGGCCGCGTGGTAAAGCGTTCAGAATCGAAAGGTGAGAAGGAGGCAGGAGGCGCAGACGAGATCTCTTAAACGAAGCCGCCGCACGAGAAGAGAAGAGAGAGTGGAGTGGTTATGATTTTGCGCGGTAAATCGCTTTTTCTACACGAGGCCCTTTGGAGGGTTATATACATTTTTCGAACGCCTAGACCAAAGTCTAAAAGCGATGGGGGCGAGAGCGTCGGCCAACGTGGGCACGCTGTGAGGACGTCGTTGGTGGGTGGCGGCATTGAACAGGCGGCATATCGTACTGGAATGGAAAAAGACGGGCGTAGGAGCGTGAGGCGCGGCTGACAAATCAAATGTGTGCCTGCTGGGTTTCCTCGCTTTCCGGTATGACCTCACGCTTGAATTATCAGAAAACGCTCTTAGCCATAAAAGATCTCCCTTCCCACCCACTACTTTCTCAAAACATCTAATCCCCTGATCCAATTCTCATGACGCTTCGGGGTCAAATCTCTGGGTTGAGTAGTAATGATCGTGACAAGACGTTCACCTCAACCATTATGGCTGGCATGATCCTGGTAGGTCTCACAAATTCCTATTCTGTGGCCAGAAGAGTCATTCGAGACATGCACTCTCATACCCTCCTTTTTCCTTTTCAGATTTACCCACTGAATTCGGACCCGTGACATCTCACCTGATGCCGACGTCTCGGTGGACCCAGAGAGCGAATCCAAAGCGCTGTCTATCGCTCCCGAGGCTGAAGGTTTGCCAGAGATGAAGAGGAGGCCGAGGGAGAGGGAGAAGGCAGGAGAGAGGGCGAGGATGAGAATGAGGATCGAGATGGGGATGAATGTGAAGAGGGTGAGGAGCCCGAGGAGGAAGAAATGGACGAAGAGCCCGCCGACTACGGGGCAGCGACGCAGTGCAGGAGGTGCGCGGCGCATACCATTGTCCACCACAGCACCTCAATTTGCTGCTAACAGTCTAATCTCGACGAACTCTCCTCGCCCTCCGTCTCCCCGGCGCGAGTGCAGACAACGCCCTCGTGCTCGTCTCGTCTCGAGATCACACTCAAGCTGCCCACACAGACTCAGAAGCTCCCGCACGCCTCGCTCTATTCACAAAGACAAAGACCTCGACAGCGACATCGAATCGGAAGATAATGACGACCACAACGACGACGATTCACATGGCGCGGACGGAAAGCGGCGGCTGATGGTCAAGCGGTGCTCACGAGCGTCATTGGGTCCTCTCACGTTCTGCTGGCCCGGTGCGTTAATGTCTCTCGTTCCTTCTTGTCTACTTATCTGGTCATTGGGTCGATGGATGAAACATCATGCAGGAATAGAACAACTGAACGAGATTGAAGCTGCACTGCAGCGCAAGGAGACGGCGCGCAAACGAAAACACCTCTCCGACAAGATAACAGGTGGCTGTACACCCCACTCTCATGTCCTCATCCCGATCTGATGTCTCACACCGGGCGGGGACGATCAACTGCCTCCTGAAGATAATCCGGCACACGAAATAGGCAGAACCATCTCGCCAGTGCCGAAGATCGCACGCCCGCCACGCACACCGGTAATGGTACGCCTGCACAGGGCGAGGTCGATGAGGAAGAGAGCGGTGAGGCGCCAGCGGTGCCGGTGGTCGAGGTGTCCCGAGGTGCTACCGGTGGATCTCGACTTTGAAAGCTTCGCCGAGGCCCGTCCTGAGGACAAGAAGTTCCTCTCATTCTCCATACCCACCTCTTTACTACTAGCCAGCGCTCGAGAGCGACGGGGATGTAATAATGGTGACACCGGAGCAAGCAGCAGCGGCAACAGTCGAAACCACAGGCCCCGGTTGCTGTCATGTGGACGGATGCACGGCAACGAGGAAGTATTGGCTGGTCCATGATTGGGAACGTAGTTCATGTGGGATGGAACATCTGCACGGTCGCGGTCTAGGACCTCGAGCTGCGGTTTATTCATTTGATTGAGACCCACATTGGTGGGCTTGGTTGATGTTCTACGTAGCATTACACTCCTCTGCCGTTATCTGGGACTACAGTAGGCGCCCGGTATACTTTTCTTTTGGCGCTGATATCAATGGGCGTTGTCGGCCACTGGCGGGCAAAGCCGAGCTGAAAAGCGCTGAACGATCGATCTTCCATCACCATCACTCCTCCTTCGACGAGTGATTCCCTTCGGGTGCTTTCGATACAATCACTTGTTCCTCAGACGTTACATCCTCACTAACTCGCCTGTACGTCGAGCGAGATCCATCTCACTTCCTGAAGTACTAACAAAGTCCCATATAGCCGTGTTCTTCATCGATCCCTCTATCTCTCACTTGTTTCGCCCAGTGATTGCTGCTTGCACCCCCCGCTCGTCAATTGTGATGGACTTCTCAACTGATGATCTCGGGATGGGCGGTCATTCTGTACACCTCCGAGAAGAGTCTGGTCTAGCACGAGATCGACGTATGCCGTTTGTAAAGTGTCCTGAACAAACACTGACCCTTTCCAATGCAGGCCTAGTGACAATCGACGAGCTCCCCGATGACGTGCTTGTGGAAATATTCTTTTATGCAAATATCAGGTATCAGAAGCCATGGCGTACACTTGTACATGTGTGCCATAGATGGAGATACCTCGTGTTTGCATCACCACATCGCCTCAACCTACGACTCAAGTACCATGGACATCGACCTATGTCGGAGGTGCTGGATGCCTGGCCAGTTCTGCCTATATCACTAATATCAACCTGGGATCCATCGTACAAGCAGCTGGATAACACGGTTGCTGCACTCGAGTCGGAGCACTCCAATCACATCTGTGAAATCGACATCAAGACGACCAATTCGCACTGGGAAAGATTCACGGCAGCGATGCAGAAGCCATTCCCGGAGCTGACAAACCTGCGAGTTTGGACGGATGATGTGGTGCCAGTCCTTCCTGGATCGTTCTTGGGCGGATCTGCCCCACGTCTTCAGACTTTCTCGTTGAGAGGGATTCCATTCCATCAATCCGAAACTACTATTATCTGCCCACAACTCGTCGCACTCCACCTTTGGGACATTCCCGATTCTGGGTACTTTTCACCCGACGCGCTGGTCACTTCCCTCACAGTCATGACCAGACTCGAAACCCTTAGTCTTGAATTTGATTCCCCTCGATCTCACCCCGACCCAGAAGCCGATCTCTGCCCCCGCCCACACGCTTTGTTCTTCCCGCTCTCACCAGACTTAAATTCATGGGTGTTGACGAGTATTTGGAGGACCTTCTGGCCCGAATTGATGCCCCTCTTCTCAACGACCTCGACATCCAATCCTTCATGGACCTCAACTTTGACGTCCCATAACTTCGCCGGTTCATCGGTCATGTGGAGGGGTTCAAGACATTCAACCACGCATACGTGTCGATTTCCGATCACTCAGTTCGACTGCACGTTTACCCCAATCCAGGGTCAGTCAATGACCACAGGGTGCTCGATTTACGAATTCAATGCCGATGGTTAGACTATCAACTTTCGTCTCTCGCCCAGGTCTGTAGCTTATCCCTCCCCGTCATCTTCGCTTTGGAGAATCTCCACATCAGGGAAGCTGATTCGGTTTCATCGTCACACTGGAAAGACAACATGGAGAATGCTCAATGGCTGGGACTTCTGGATCTGTTCATTCTCTGAAGAATCTCTATCTTACCGATGTAATTGCATACCGTTTTTGTGGTGCCCTTCGAGATCTTCCCGGAGATAGGGTAAACTGAAGTGTTACCCACGCTACGCAATCTTTTCGTAAGGGGGTTCTCGTCATTGGAACCCGTCCAGGAAGCCATGAAGCCATTCGTTGCTGCACGACAGCTTTCCGGTCATCCTGTGGTTGTCGACCATTGGCAGGACTGAAGCCGGTTAAATCACGGTTCGAGAGTTGGTGAGCTCTCTCGATTTTTGTCCAAATTAGCGTCTAATATATTCTCTTTCTGCTCGCGAATCCCGCTTCGGTGTTGTTTGACTCCAGTACTTTTGATACTGCCCTCAAAAAAGGTTTCTTTGTATGATCTTTGTATGATATCTCTCGAATCACTGGCATACAATCCATGGCACCAATGATATAGACTACAGTGTCATGTCTCAAATGTCTGCTTCAGGGGTGACCCTTATACCAACGTCTCCTTTCATTCAACACAAAGTCAAACGTCTTGGGCACATCTCACATAACGACACTGCATCGGATATCAATATCTCCGATAAACTGCGACAGTACATGGACACTGATATCTCGGTGCGACGCTAGGAACATGTGGGACGGGAACGGGGGAATGGAAAGCAACGACAACGCCGATGGAAGGAACGGGTTTCACTTCCCTAAGCCCACGAATGACACTCCGTCCAAAGTCGATCCACGAACAACTTGAAGGTACGAAACAACCATGTAAAGGAAGTCTAATTTGAAGGTCGCAAATGAGAATGGGGAGGTAACGACGCAAATGAATGAGTCTGGGCACCTCTCTTACAACTTCTATGCGGTCTGTCGTCAACAACAACCCGGGGCCATTCGTCTGCAAGTGCATACCCTCAACAAACGTGGTGCTCCATGTGGACTCGGTAAACGCCACGTTGTTAGTTTCTATTGCATTAGGGAAATGGGACTTTTCTGTTGGCCTAAGCCTCAACCTGGCAGGTACGGTTGATGGCTCTCGTGCAGTGGACTATTTGAGCGTAGATGTTATGTTGATTAAGCATACACGGCTGAGGGTAAGGTGACGCGGCCAGGCCTTGAACCCACTGGCAGATATCGCAGCGTGAGATAATAACAAGACCTCCCCGAAGCCATGCGAGATGAGCGCGTATGACCATTTGCGACATCTGCGGACGCATCCATGAACATTTGATCTCCTCCTGACGACGACAACCCGGCCAGAGCCGAATATTGTTGCCACAGCTCACTTGGAATTTGATAAAGAGGGCTGGACGACTCAAACTGCCTCTCCTTTTTGAGCCGTAGTGGAGAGCCATTGGCATTGTTGAGTAGTATTGACAACGTAGTGTCCGTTTGACGCTGGGGTCAGTGCCATATACACGTGACTGAATCAACATTTCAAGATCACGTGTATAGATATAAGAGGGAGAGGACAGTACGGGCCTGGGGTACACTGGTAACGGCACACCTGCGGAGGGCGAGGTCGACGAGGAAGACAGCGGCTAAGCGACAGCGGTACAGGTCGTCGAGGCCGTCCCGACGTGCTACCGGCGGATCTTGACTCTGAGACCCTCCCCCGATGTGCCTCGACAGTAGGTACTTGGAAGACTTCGTTTGAGTCACTCGAATCAACGCCCCAAACGTAGAACAGTTCAGCATAACGTTTCTCGACGAGCGCATGTTCGAACTTCCACACCTGGCCCAGTTCGTCGATCGCACGGAAGAGTTGAAGTCGTCTGCCCACCGGACGTCCATATGGCTCTGGGAGTGCGGGTTCTCCATGATGCACTATTTTGGGTCGGGCACGCGCCGCGCGGGGGCACGTTCCGGCTGCAAATATCGTGTCACGGGTTGGTGCGGCAGATGACCCTGCTTAGCCGCACATCCAGGCAGCTCTCCGTGCTCGTGTCGCGTGTTAAACGGCTCGACGTTGAGGCGAACTGCGTACCGTCCGATTCGTGGGACGAAGCGATCACGCCCGGGCCGCAGTGGCTCGAGTTGTTCTGCCCGTTTCCGTTTAGAAGCGTGCAGAAGTGGAGATGATCGGTACGCTCCGAGCATTGCTTCTTCCTTGGGGTTGTCGGAGAGGGAATGGAGGCGGGGAAGTGTTCCCGTCATTGCGCACACCTAAGAAGATGTTCACACCCTCTGTGAACCTCGTTCTCGTCCCTCAGGTCAGTCACTTCACACATTTTTCTACGAGCTTCGTCTGGGATTGACATTAGCTTGCTTCTAACAGTCTGATCTGGATGCGCCCTCAGTCCCCCCGCTCCCAGCGCAGACTATGCCCTCGTGTTCGTCGTGGCTCAAAACCACGCTCAAGCTGCCCACCCAGAACCAGGAACCCTCTTGCGCGCCCTGCACTATTCATAAGGATAAAGGCCTGGACAGCGACATCGAGTCGGAAGACGACCATCCCCATGGTGGGGACAGAAAGCGGCCGCTGACGACACGTGACATCAAGCGGTGCTCGTGAGGGTCGTTGTGTCCTCTCATGTTTCGCTGGGTGCGTTGATGTTTCTCGTTCCTCGTCGTCTACTTATCTGGTCATTGAGTCAATAGATGAAACGCCATCAAGAAGAAACAACTGAATGAGGCTGAAATTGCACTGCGGCGCGAGGAGACAGCCCCCAAACAAAAACACCTCTCCGCAAAGAACCTAGAAGATGAAAAGGTGTGCACACATCCTATTCTCAATCCTTCTCTCTATCCGATGTCTTGTACCAGGCAGAGACGATCAATCGCCACTTGAAAAAATCTGGCACGCGAAATAGGCATAACCAGCTCGCCAGCGCCGAAGATCACACACACCTGCAACATCAACGGCGCACCTGCGGAGGGCGAGGTTGACGAGGAAGAGAGCGGCGAGGCGGCAGCACTACCGGTGCTACCGGTGTATCTCGACTTTGAAAGCTTCCCCCGATGCACCTCCTGGGGGCAAGGTGTTCCTCTCATTCTCCATACCCACCTCGTTACTACCAGTGGCCCACCAGCCAGCGCTCGAGAGTGACGGGGATGTAATAATGGTTATACCGGAGCAAGCAGCAGCGGCAATAGTCGAAACTACGGGCCCCGGCTGTCTGTTATGTGCACGGATACACGGCAACGAGGAAGTATACGCTGGTCCGTGATTGGGAACGTAGTTCATGCGGGATGGAACATCTGCACGGTCGTGGTCTATTCGCTAGATTGAGACCCACATCCATGGGCTTGGTTGATGTTCTGTTTGAGTATCTATCGTAACATTACCCTCTGCCGTTATCTGGGACTAGGCGCCCGATGTATTTTTGGCGCTGATATCGATGGGCGTTGTTGGCCACTGACACGGCAGACCTCGATCGATCTTCCATCACGCCTCTTCGACGAGTGCTTCCCCACTAGTCTCGTTCCCAGACCCTTATCGGAGATTGAATCGGAAGTCGAGAAATCGGTGTCGAGGTCTCCTGGCAGCGATTTTTCGACCTCAGATTCAAAGTCCGACGGAGGGGCTGGGGACGTGACTACTTCCTTTGCTTTCGGGTCTCAGACGTTACATCATCACTAATAAGTTCTCTCCTGTACGTCGAGCGAGATCCATCTCATCATTCCTGAAGTACTCACAAAGTCCCATGTAGCCGTCTTCTTCATTGGTCCCACCATCTCTCATTATTGTCATACACCCCCACTCGTCGACTCTGATGGATTTCTCATCTGATGGTCTCGTGATGGGCGGTCATTCTGTACATCTCCGAGAAGAGTCTGGTCTAGCACAAGATCGACGTATGCCGTTTGTAAAGTGTCCTGAGCAAACGCTGACCCCTTCCAATGCAGGCCTAGTGACAATAAACGAGCTCCCCGACGACGTGCTTGTGGAAATATTCTTTCATGTCAATATTAAGGAGTGGGTACGACTCAATCGATGGCATACACTTGTACATGTATGTCGTAGATGGAGATACCTCGTGTTTGCATCACCACGTCACCTCAACCTACAACTCGAGTATCGCGGACATCGACCTATGTCGGAGGTGCTGGACGCCTGGCCAGTTCTGCCTATATCACTAGTACCAATCATTCCCCAATCGAACAAGGAGTTGGATAACAGGATTGCTGCACTCGAGTCGGAGCACTCCAATCGCATCTGTGAAATCGACATCGGGATGACCAAATCGCGCTGGGAAAGGTTCACAGATACAATGCAGAAGCCATTTCCGGAGCTGACAGATCTGAGATTTTGGACGCCTGATGTGGTGCCAGTCCTTCCTGAATCGTTCTTGGGTGGATCTGCCCCACGTCTTCGAACGCTCAATTTGGGAAGGATTTCATTTCCATCAATTCCGAAACTACTTTTATCTGCCCATCGACTCGTCTCACTTCAACTTTGGGACATTCCTGATTCTGGGTACTTTTCACCCGACGCGCTGGCCACTTCCCTCACAGTCATGACCAGACTCGAATCCCTTCGTCTTCGATTCCATTCCCCTCGATCTCGCCCTGACCCAGAAAGCCGATCTCTGCCTCCGCCCACACGCTTTGTCCTTCCCGCTCTCACCGAACTTATATTCACAGGTGTTTACAAGTATTTGGAGGACCTTCTGGCCCGAATCGATGCCCCGATTCTCGACGACCTCGACATCACATTCTTCATGGATCTCGAGTTTGACGTCCCACAACTTCACCGGCTCATTGGTCATGCGGAGGTGTTCAAGAAATTCGACCGCGCAGACATGTTGATATTCAATCACTCAATTCAACTGCACGTTTACCCCAATAGTACAGGGTCAGTTGATCGCCGCAGCCAGTTCGTGTTACAAATCAATTGCCGAGAGTCAAATTATCAACTTTCGTCTCTCGCCCAGGTCTGTAACTCATCCCTCACCCTCATCTTCGCTTTGGAGGATCTCCAGATCAAGGAACATGATTCGGTCTCATCATCACACTGGAAGGACGACATGGAGAACGCCCAGTGGCTGAAACTCCTGGATTCATTCACTGCTGTGAAGAATCTCTATCTCACCGATGGCATCGCACAACGTTTTTGCAGTGCCCTTCAAGAGCTTCCCGGAGATAGGGAAACTGAAGTGTTACCTGCGCTACGCAATCTTTTCGTACGGGGGTCTTCATTGGGACGTGTCCAGGAAGCCATGGAGCCATTCGTTGCCGCACGACAGCTCTCCGGTCATCCTGTGGTTGTCGGCGATTGGAAGGACTGAGGTCGGTTAACTCGTGGGTCGATGGTTGGTGAGTTTGTCTCTGTTTCTTCTTCAAATTCGCATCTAATCTAATCTACTTTCTTCCCGCTTCAGTGCTGTTTGACTCGTACATTCGCTTGAATCTTTGTGTGGTACCTCTCAAATCAATACAAGCTATAGCACAAATAATATGAGCTGTAATTTCTGCTTCAGGGGGACCTCATGCCAACGTCTCTTGTTCATTTAAAACGAAGTCAAACGTCTCGAGGCATGTATCACACAACGACACTGCATCAAATATCAATAAATGAAAAGAATTTGGAGTCCAGTTTTAGAGGGTTGTTGAACCGAATGCAAGGTGTGAAGCCTACAGAACGTTGCTCGGTAAGGTACGCGAGGCCGAGTAGACCGAGAGTAGAGAGAAAGGCGAGGTGACTGGTTCGCAGGTCGGCACGAACGGATAGAAAGGCGAGAAGGAGGCAGGAGGCGCAGACGAGATCTCTAAAAGTCGCGCGAGAAGAGGAGAGTGGAGTGGCTATGATTTTGCACGCTGTTTCTACACGAGGCCTTTTTGGAGGGTTATATACATTTTTTGAGCACCTAGACCAAAGTCTAAAAGCGATGGGGGCGAGAGCGTCGGTTGATGTGGGCACGCTGTGGGGTCACCGTTGGTGGGTGGCGGCGTCGAACGGGCGGCGTGTCGTATTGGATGGGACGAGAGAAAGGAGAAAGAGGAGCGTACGAAAAGAGTAAAGCTTAAATCGACTGACGAAAACTGACGCACGGCGAGTTTGATGTCGGCCAAGCGGAGTGAGGCGCGGCTGACAAACTCCTCTCCGAAAGCGTCCCAGAGACCTCACGCTCGAATGATCAGACAGCGCTCTTAGCCATAAAAGATCACCCTTCCCGCCCACTACTGTCTCAAAACATCCAGTTCCCATGATCCAATTCTCATGACCGTGACGCTTCGAGATCAAATCTTGGGTTGAGTGCCGCGCGCTCGACAATCAAGACACTGAAGATGAAGAGATGAGAAATCACACGAAGAGAAGAAAAATCGAGCCACGAGAGGGATTCTTACATTCCGGAGGACCAAGACACACTTTAAAAACACTTTTGGGGCAGAAAGAAGGAGGCATAGGTAAGTAGCTAGAGTCAAACGTAAAAAGTAAAGGTCAGAAAGAGTTTAAAGTGAACCAAAGAAATTAAAAGGGAGATCACGCGACAGAGCTTGACTTTACCCTCTCAGCTGAGCAATCCATCCCTCATCACGGCCACCCAACAAACAGACTCTTGCATTCGTATTAGGGCAAGGGAGCTTTGTACGCAGCAATACAGTGTCTCTGTGCGTGTGATGTGCGGTGCTCACATCTCAAGAGCTGTTGTTTGTGCCTACTATAGGGATACGGATACTCTACTACACTCTCAAAATGCCTCCCTCCTGTCTTCGTCGATGAACTCCCACCAGTACGTCCCAAGTCTACGCTCACGTTCTATTACAGAAGTAATTCCCGACTAATAGAGGTACGACGTAGATTTTCTCCAACCGACCGCTCTCGACGAATCATCGCCACTCGATTATTTCCCCCTCGTGTTATTATTTCAACGGTCCATGCAACCATCAGCCGCATATTCTCCGAGGCCCAGCGAATGTGGAACGAACTTTCTATATGCAAGAAGGGACGACGTCCTTCTCTTCGCAGTGACGAGGCCGGCATCCCGAGCTCTGCGTGTGGTAAGCTCAAAAACACATACAACATTCCCGTGTTTTGACTCGGATTCTTGTCTACGGAACAAACGGGCCTCTGCGAATTACGACAACAGAAATGCTCCAGATGATATCTCTCGAAATATTCCATCACCATTGGGTCGACGCACTGGACTACTCATTGTTCGGGCCATGGGAATGGCACAGGCTTCCACACATGTGCAGAAGATGGAGATCCGTCATATTTTCATCACCGCGCCGACTAGATCTCCATATGGTGCCCCCGATTAGTGCTATAACACACCCTATCCCCTGCCGACGAGGACAACGTAGTTTCCGCCCTCGTGCATTCCACTCGCATATGCAAAATCAACCTCACGTTGACTCGCCCGTTATTTGAAAAGCTGGCTCCGTCGATGCAGGAGCCACTTCCGATGCTAGAGTTCAGCATGGATCACAGGATTTGATGGGATCATTAGTCCTTCACAGCGCATTTTTGGACGGATCCACCCCTCGATTACGCCATATCGACTTGGGTGGCACCCCTTTTCGTGCGTTACTGCGACTGCTTTTGCCTGCCACTAACCTTATCTTCCTTCGGCTTTACTAGATCCCAACCAAGGAATACTTCTCTCACCAGAGGCCTTTGTCGCTGGTCTGGACGCAACACCCAAGCTCTAGTCCTTGAGATTTGCTTTTCTCTTGCTACACCTGCTAATCAGGACTCGGACAGCCCACACACACACCCAAGCTCGTACTGCTCTCACCGCCCTTACCGATTTTCAGTTCAGGGACGACAGCGGGTACTTACAAGACTTTGTTGCTCGATGAGCGCATGTTCGAACTTCCACACCTGACCCAGTTCGTCGATTGCACGGAAGAGCTGAAGTCGTCTGCATATGGCTCTGGGAGCGCGGGTTCTCCATGACGCACTATTTCGGGCACTCACCGCGCGGGGCGCGGGGGCACGTTCCGGCTGCAAATCTCGTGTCACGGTTTGGTGCGGCAGATGACCCTGCTCACCCGCACGTGCAGGCAGCTCTCCGTGCTCGTGTCGCGCGTTGAACTGCTCGACGTCGAGGCGAACCGCGTACCATCCGATTCGTGGGACGAAGCGATCACGCCGCAGTGGCTTAAGTTATCTGGCCTGTTTGAAAGTGGAGCTGATCGGCACGCTCGTTCCGAGCATTGCTTCTGCCCTCATTGTCCACCGATGCCAGGAGAGGGAATGACATAGTTGCACGAGAGGTTTCCGGTCGCACTGTCTCTGTCCACTATTCGGATTTGGGTGAGGAGGGCCATGAGGGAGAGGGGGATCCTTGGATTCAGACTCATCATGATGGATTACGGAAGCATGACGACCGCTTTCCATTTCATTCGATGACTCATTAATCATATATCTTTAGTATATCTGCTACGTCGACAGTAGCAGCTCATAGAAGTGGTCACGTGTCCTCGGTGTTTTGCAAATTCTGACGAGAATCTGGTTCAACAGTTGTCAGTGGGTATGTGTTCTTGAGTGCACACCTGAGAAGATCTCACCTCCGTGAACCTCGGTTTCGTCCCTCAGGTCAGTCAGTTCACACATTCCTCCACGGGCGTTGTCTGGGATTAACATTAGCTTGCTTCTAACAGTCTGATCTGGATGAACTTCTCCCGCCCTCAGTCTCCCCACTGCCAGCGCAGACTATGCGCTCGCGCTCGTCCTGGCTCAATATCACACTCAAGCTACCCACAGAGACCCAGGAACCCTCTCGCGCGCCCCGCACCATTCATAAGGATAAAGGCCTGGACAGCGACATCGAGTCGGAAGACGAGGACGAGGACGACCAACCCCATGGCGGGGACGGAAAGCGGCCGCTGACGACGCGTGACGTCAAGCGGTGATCACAAGTGTCGTTGTGTCCTCTCATGTTTCGCTGGGTGCGTTGATGTTCCTCGTTCTTTGTCCTCTATTTACCCGGCCATGGAGTCAATAGATGAAATGCCATGCAAGAAGGAACAACTGAATGAGGCCGAAATTGCACGGCGGCGCGAGGAGACACCCCCCAAACGAAGACACCTTTCTGAGAAGAAGTTGGAAGATGATGAAAAGGTGCACGTGCATCCTAATCTCATATCCTTCTCTCGATCTGATGTCTCGTACCAGGCAGAGACGATCACTCCCCTCCTGGCATAACCAGCTCGCCAGTGCCAAAGATCGCACACCCGCAACTCACACCGGTGACGGTACGCCTGCAGAGGGCGAGGTCGATGAGGAAGAGAGCGGCGAGGCAGCAGCGGTGCCGGTGGTCGAGGTGTCCCGAGGTGCTACTGGTGGATCTCGACTTTGAAAGCCTCCCACGATGCGCCTCCTGGGGACAAGATGTTCCTCTCATTCTCCATAGCGACCTCGTTACTACCCGTGCCACACCAGCCAGCGTTCGACAGCGACAGGGATCTAATAATGGTGACACCGGAACGGCAAGAGTCGAAACCACGGGCCCTGGCCGTCTGTTATGTGGACGGATGCACGGCAAAAAGGGAGTATAGGCTGGTCCGTTATTGAGAACGTGGTTCATGCGGGACGGAACATCTGCACGTTCTGGAGGAGCGGTTAGGAGCGGTCGCGGTTAAGGACCTCGAACTGCGGTTTATTCGCTTGATTGAGACCCACGTTGGTGCGCTTGGTTGATGTTCTGTTTGAATATCTATTGTAGCATTATACCCTTCTGCCGCTGTTATCGGGAATAGGCGCCCGGTGTACTTTTGGCGCTGATATCGTTGGGCGTTGTTGGCCACTGACACGGCAGACCTCGATCGATCTTCCATCACGCCTCTTTGACGAGTACTAGTACTTCCTCACCTACCTTCGGGTGCTTTAGATACAATCACCTGTTCCTCAGACGTTACATCCTCACTGATAAGTTCTTGCCTGTACGTCGAGCGATTCTCACCATTCCTGAAGTACTAACAAAGTCCCATGTAGCCGTCTTCGTAATCGGCCCCACCATCTCTTACTGGATTCGCCCGGCCATTACTGATTTGCACCCCCCGCTCGTCGACTCTGATGGATTTCTCATCTGATGGTCTCGCGATGGGCGGTCATTCTGTACATCTCCGAGAAGAGTCTGGTCTAGCACAGGATCGACGTATGCTGTTTGTACAGTGTCCTGAACTTGAATGAACGCTGACCCCTTCCGATGCAGGCCTAGTGACAATCGACGAGCTCCCCGACGACGTGCTTGTGGAAATATTCTTTTATGTGAATATTGAGGATTTGGAGTTACCCAATCCATGGCATACACTTGTACATGTGTGCCGTAGATGGAGATGCCTCGTGTTTGCATCACCGCGTCACCTCAACCTACGACTCGAGTATGGTGGACATCGACCTATGTCGGAGGGGCTGGACGCCTGGCCAGTTCTGCCTATATCACTTGTATCAGGAATTGGTCGATCGACCAAGGAGTGGGATAACAGGGTTGCTGCACTTGAGTCGGAGCACTACAATCGCATCTGCAAAATCTACATCCTTGATATGGCCAGTTCGCACTGGGAAAGATTCGCAGCAGCAATACAGAAGCCATTCCCGGAGCTGACAGATCTGTATGTTTGGACGCCTGATGTGGTGCCAGTCTTTCCTGAATCGTTCTTGGGCGGATCTGCCCCACGTCTTCGGTCACTCTGGTTGTATAGAACACCATTTCCATCAATTCCGAAACTACTTTTATCTGCCCATCGACTCGTCTCACTCCACCTTTGGGACATTCCTGATTCTGGGTACTTTTCACCCGACGCGCTGGCCACTTCCCTCACAGTCATGACCAGACTCAAAACTCTTCATCTTGGATTCCGTTTCCCTCGCCCTCGCCCCGACCCAGAAAGCCGATCTCTGCCTCCACCCACACGCTTTGTCCTTCCCACTCTCACCAAACTTGTATTCATAGGTGTTTACGAGTATTTGGAGGACCTTCTGGCCCGAATCGATGCCCCTCTTCTTGACGACCTCTACATCAC
Organism: Russula dissimulans; assembly: GCA_022376545.1. Lineage (NCBI taxonomy): Eukaryota > Fungi > Basidiomycota > Agaricomycetes > Russulales > Russulaceae > Russula > Russula dissimulans. Next base: position 209,308 of record WTXJ01000039.1, read on the forward strand.
ATTCTTCATGGATCTCGAGTTTGACGTCCCACAACTTCACCGGCTCATCGGTCATGTGGAGGAGCTCAAGACATCCGACTGTGCATACGTGTGGATTTCCGATTTCTCAATTCAACTGTCCCTTTACCCCAATACAGTGTCAGTCGATGACCGGCAGCTCCAGTTAGTAATCAGATGCCGAGAGTTAGACTATCAACTTTCGTCTCTCGCCCAGGTCTGTAACTCATCCCTCCCCGTCATCTCCGCTTTGGAGGATCTCCAGATCAGGGAGCATGGTTCGGTTTCATCGTCATACTGGAAAGATGACATGGAGAATGCTCAATGGCTGGAACTTCTGGAACCGTTCACTGCTCTGAAGAATCTCTATCTCACTGATGGAGTCGCACAACGTTTTTGTGGTGCCCTTCAAGAGCTTCCCGGAGATAGGGTAACTGAAGTGTTACCTGCGCTACGCAATCTTTTCGTGCCAGGGTCTTCATTGGAACCTGTCCGGGAAGCCATGAGGCCATTCGTTGCTGCACGACAGCTCTCCGGTCATACTGTGGTAGTCGACCATTGGAAGCGCTGAAGCTGGTTAACTCGTGGGTCGATGGTTGGTGAGTTCTCTGTTGCTTCAAATTCGCATCCAATCTAATCTACTTTCTTCCTGCAAATCTCGCTTCGGTGCTGTTTGACTCGTGCTTTCGCTTGAATCTTTATATGATACCTCTCAAATTAATACAAGCTATAGCACAAGTAATATGAACTGCCATGTCTACTTCAAGGGGACCTCACGCCAATGTCTCTTGTTCATTTAAAACAAAGTAAAGTGTTTCGAGGCACGTATCACACAATGACACTGCATCGAATATCAATGAATGTCTGATACCCTGTCGGCGTGGAGGTGCGAGTCGGCATTTTTGTGAGTTCAGTAGAGTCAAAGTCCGAGGAATGGAGTCCAGTTTTTAGAGGGTTGTTAAACCGAACGCAAGTCGTGAAACTTACGTTTCTCGGTAAGGTGGGCGAGGCCGAGTAGACCGAGAGTAGAGAGAAAGGCGAGATGGCTGGTTCGCAGGTCGAGTCTGCAAGGCCGCGCGGCAAAGCGTTCAGGATCGAAAGGCGAGAAGGGCGAAGGAGGCTGACGAGATCTCTTGATGTCGCGAGAAGAGAGAGTGGAGTGGTTATGATTTTGCGCAGTAAATCGCTGTTTCTACATGAGACCTTTTGGAGGGTCATGTACATTTTTCGAGCACCTACAAAGTTTAAGAGCGATGGGGGCGAGAACGTCGGCTGATGTGGGTACGCTGTGAGGACGCCGTTGGTGGGTGGTGGCGTCGAATGGGCGGCGTATCGTACTGGAAGGTTAATGGGACTTGAGAAAGGAGAAAGACGGGCATATGACAAGAGGAAATCGAGACACGAGCGGGATTGAGCAAGGCTTACCCATGAAAGATTCCTCTTCCCACCCATTACTTTCTCAAAACCTCCAATTCCTCTGATCCAATTCCCACGACGCTTCGAGATCAAATCTCTGGGTTGAGTAGTACAAGGCGTTCACAAATTGAGTCGATCCCACACTGAACGGGCTCTCTGAAACCATTATGGCTGGCGTGAACCTGGTAGGTCTCACAAATTCCCATTCTGCGGCCAGAAGTGTCATTCGAGACATGCACTCTCATATCCTTCTTTTTCCTTTTCGGACCTACCCACTGAATCTGGACCCGTGACATCTCACCCGATGGCTAGGAATATCATCCATTCCGATGTCTCGGTGGACCCGGAGAGCGAGTCCGACGCGCTTTCTATCGCTCCCGAGGCCTGAAGATTTACCAAAGGGGAAGATGAGGCCGGGGGAGAGGGAGAAGGCAGGAGAGAGGGCGATGATGAGAATGAGGATCGAGATGGGGATGAATGTGAAGAGGGTGACGAGCCCGAGGAGGAAGAAATGGACGAAGAGCCCGCCGACTACGGGGCAGCGACGGTGGCAGGAGGTGCGCGGCGCATACCATTGTCCACCACGGCACCTCAATTTGCTGCTAACAGTCTAATCTCGATGAACTATCTTCGCCCTCCGTCTCCCCGGCGCGAGTGCAGACAGCGCCCTTGTGCTCGTCTCGACTCGAGATCGCACTCAAGCTGCCCACACAGACTCAGAAGCTCTCGCACGCCTCACTCTATTCACAAGGACAAAGACCTCGACAGCGACATCGAATCGGAAGATAATGACGACCACAATTATGACGATTCACATGGCGCAGACGGAAAGCGGCGGCTGATGGTCAAGCGGTGCTCAAGAGCGTCATGAGTGCTCTCACGTTCTACTGGCCGGTGCGTTGATGTCCCTCGTTCTTTCTTGTCTACTTATCTGGTCATTGGGTCGATGGATGAAACATAATGCAGGAATAGAACAACTGAACGAGATTGAAGCTGCACTGCAGCGCGAGGAGACGGCGCGCAAACGAAAACACCTCTCCGAGAAGATGAAAAGGTGGCTGTACATCCCACTCTCATATCCTCATCCCGATCTGATGTCTTGCACCGGGCGGGGACGGTCAAATGCCTCCTGAAGACAATCCGGAACCAGCTCGCCAGTGCCAAAGATCGCACACCCGCCACGCACACCGGTAATGGTACGCCTGCAGAGGGCGAGGTCGACGAGGAAGAGAGCGGTGAGGCGCCAGCGGTGCCGGTGGTAGAGGTGTCTCGAAGTGCTACCGGTGGACCTCGACTTGGAAAGCCTCCCCCGATGCGCTTCCTGGGGGACAAGATGTTCCTCTCATTCTCTATACCCACCTCGTTACTACCAGTGCCGCACCAGCGAGCGCTCGACAGCGACGAGGATGTAATAATGGCGACACCGGAGCAAGCAGCAGTAAGAGTCGAAATCACGGGCCCCGGCTGTCTGTTATGTGGGCGGATGCACAACGACGAGGAAGTATATGGCCGGTCCGTGATTGTGAACGTAGTTCATGCGGGATGGAACATCTGCACGTTTTGAAGGAGCGGCTACTCGCGCTGGGATTTTTAGCCTGAATGTTGGTGGGCTTGGATGATGTTCTGTTTGAGTGTCTATTATAGCACTACATTCCTCTGCCATGATCTGGGGCTAGGCGCCCGATGTACTCTTAGCGCTGATATCGATGGGCGTTGTCGGCCACTGCCGGGCAAAGCTGAAAAGCGCTGAATGATCGATCTTCCATCACGCCTCCTTCAACGAGTGATTCCCCACCTACCTTCGGGTGCTTTCGATACAATCACTTGTTCCTCAGACGTTACATCCCCACCGATAAGTTCTCTTCTGTACGTCGAGCGATTCTCATCATTCCTGTGAAGTTCTAACAAAGTCCCATATAGCCGTCTTCTTCATCGATCCCTCCATCTCTCACTGGGTTTGCCCAGTCATTACTGCTTTGCGTCCCCCGCTCGTCAACTGTGATGGATTTCTCATCTGATGGTCCCGCGATGGGCGGTCATTCTGTACACCTCCGAGAAGAGTCTGGTCTAGCACGAGATCGACGTACTATGCCGTTTGTAAAGCGTCCTGAACAAACGCTGACCCCTTCCAATGCAGGCCTACTGACAATCGACAAGCTCCCCGACGACGTGCTCGTGGAAATATTCTTTTATGTGAATATTAAGGTGTTGGTACGACCCAATCCATGGCATACACTTGTACATGTATGTCGTAGATGGAGATACCTCGTGTTTGCATCACCACGTCGCCTCAACCTACGACTCGAGTATGATGGACATCGACCTATGTCGGAGGTGCTGGACGCCTGGCCAATTCTGCCTATATCACTAGTACCAGTCAATGGCCACTCGAACACGGAGTTGGATAACAAGATTGATGCACTCGAGTCGGAGCACTCCAATCGCATCTCCGAAATCTACATCTGGATGACCAATTCAGACTGGGAAAGATTCACAGAAGTGATGCAGAAGCCATTTCCGGACCTGACAGATTTGGATGTTTGGACGGATGATGTGGTGCCAGTCCTTCCTGAATCGTTCTTGGGCGGATCTGCCCCACGTCTTCGAACGCTCAATTTGGGAAGGATTCCATTTCCATCAATTCCGAAACTACTTTTATCTGCCCATGGACTCGTCGAACTCGACCTTTGGGACATTCCCAATTCTGGGTGCTTTTCACCCGACGCGCTGGCCACTCCCCTCACAGTCATGACCAGACTCGAATCCCTTAGTCTTCAATTCGATTCCCCTCGATCTCGCCCCGACCCAGAAAGCCGATCTCTGCCTCCGCCCACACGCCTTGTCCTTCCCGCTCTCACCCAACTTTGGTTCAAAGGTGTTTACGAGTATTTGGAGGACCTTCTGGCCCAAGTCGATGCCCCTCTTCTCAGTGACCTCCCCATCGAATTCTTCATGGACCTCGAGTTTGACGTCCCACAACTTCACCGGTTCATCGGTCATGTGGAGTTCAAGACAATCAACCACGCATACGTGAAGATTTCCGATTACTCAATTCAACTGCACGTTTACCCCAATCCACAGTCAGTCGATCCCCGCAGGGGGCTCGTGTTACAAATCAATTGCCGAGAGTTAGACTATCAGTTGTCGTCTCTCACCCAGGTCTGTAGTCCATCCTCCCCCATCATTTCCGCTTTGGAGGATCTCCAGATCAGGGAAGATGATCGGCTTTCATCGTCACACTGGAAAGACGACATGGAGAACGTTCAATGGCTGGAACTTCTGGATCCGTTCACTGCTCTGAAGAATCTCTATCTCACTGATGGAATCGCACAACGTTTTTGTGGTGACCTTCAAGAGCTTCCCAGAGATAGGGTAACTGAAGTGTTACCTGCGCTACGCAATCTTTTCGTGCCAGGGTCTTCATTGGAACATGTCCAGGAAGCCATGAAGCCATTCGTTGCTGCACGACAGCTCTCCGGTCATACTGTGATTGTCGACCATTGGACTGAAGCCGGTTAACTCGTGGGTCGATGGTTGGTAAGTCCTCTCTGTTGCTTCTTCAAATTCGCATCTAATCTAATCTAGTTTCTTCCTGCAAATCTCGCTTCAGTGCGGATTGACTCGTGCGTTCGCTTGAATCTTTGTATGATACCTCTCAAATCAATACAAGCTATGGCACAAGAATATGAGCTGTAATGTCTGCTTCAGGGGGACCACGTCAACGTCTCTTGTTCATTTAAAACAAAGTAAAATGTCTCGAGGCACGTATCACACAACGACACTGTATCGAATATCAATAAATGTCTGCTACCCTGTCAGCGTGGAGATGTGAGTCGGCATGCTAGTGAGTTCAGTAGAGTCAAAGTCCGAGGGACGGAGTCCAGTTTTTAGAGGGTTGTTGAACCGAACGCGAGTTGTAAAACCTACGTTGCTCGGTAAGGTGCGCGGGGCCAAGTAGACCAAGAGTAGAGAGGAAGGGGAGATAACTGGTACGCAGGTCGGGTTGGCACGACCGCGCGGCAAAGCGTTCAGGATTGAAAGGCGAGAAAAACGATGGAGGCAGACGAGATCTCTGCGAGAAGAGAAGAGAGGAGAGTGGTTATGATTTTGCGCAGTAAATCGCTGTTTCTACACGAGGCCTTTTGGAAGGTTATATACATTTTTCGAAAACCTAGACCAAAGTCTAAAAGCGATGGGGGCGAGAGCGTCGGCCAACGTGGGCACGCTGTGAGGACGCCGTTGGTGGGTGGTGGCGTTGAACGGGCGGCGTATCGTAATGGAAGATTAATGGAACTAGAGGAAGGAGAAAGACGGGCGTAGGAAACAGTTAAGCCTAAATCGACTGGCGAAAACGGACGCACGGCGAGGTTGAACAAGGGGGTGATTTGATGTCGGCCGACCAGGGAATGAGGCGCGGCTGACGAATCAAATGCCCCGTACCCACTACTTTCTCAAAACATCCAGTTCCCCTGATCCAATTCTCATGACGCTTCGAGATTAAATTTTGGGTTGAGTGCCGCGCGCTCGATAATCACCACACTGAAGATGGAGAGACGAGAAATCACACGAAGATAAGAAAAAACGCGCCACGGGAGGGATTCTTACATTCCAGAGGACCGAAACACACTTTAAACACACTTTTGAGGCAGAAAGAAGGAGGCATAGGTAAGTAGCCAGAGTCGAACGTAAAAAGTAACACGAAGGTCAGAAAGACTTTGAGGCGAACCAGAGAAATTAAAAGGGAGACCGCGCGACAGTGCTTGACTTTACCTGACCAGCTGAGCAATTCATCCCTCATCACGGCCACCCAACGAGCCACACCAAACGGACTTTTGCATTCGTAATAGGGCAAGGGAGCTTTGTACTCAGCAATGCAGTGTCGCTGTGCATGTGACGTGCGGTGCTCACATCTCAAGAGCTGTTGTGTGTGCCTAATATAAGGATAGGGATACTCTACTCCGCTCTCAAAATGCCTCCCTCCTGTCTTCATCGATGAACTCCCACCAGTACGTGCCAAGTCTACGCTCACGTTCTATTACAGAAGTAATTCCCGACTAAGAGGGGCACGACGTAGATTTTCTCCAACCAACCGCTCTCGAAGAATCGTCGCCGGTCGATTATCTTCCCCTCGTGTTATTATTTCAACGGTCCATGCAACCATCGGCCGCATATTCTCCAAGGCCCAGAGAATGTGGGACAAACTTTCTATAGGCAAGAAGAGACAACGTCCTTCTCTTCACCACGACGAGGCCGGCATCCCGAGCTCTGCGTGTGGTAAGCACAAAATCACATAAAACATTCCCGTGTTTTGATCCGGATTCCCCTCTATGGAACAGATGGGCGTCCGCGAGTTGCGACAATAGAAATGCTCGCAGATGATATCCTTCTCGAAATATTCGATCACCATCGGTTCAACGCACTGGACTACTCATTATTTGGGCCATGGGAATGGCACAGGCTTCCACACATGTGCAGAAGATGGAGCTCCGTCATATTTTCATCACCGCGCCGACTAGACTTGCGACTTGTCTACTCGTACAGAAAGCTGGTCATGAAGACTCTCGATTGTTGGCCGGACTTGCCCATCTCCATATGGTGCCCCCGATTAGTGCTATACCACCCCCTATCCCCTGCCGACGAGGACAACGTCGTTTCCGCCATCGTGCATTCCACTCGCATTTGCAAAATCAACCTCACGTTGACTCGCCCGTCATTGAAAAGCTGGCTACGTTGATGCAGGAGCCACTTCCGATGCTTGAGTTCAGCTTGGATCACAGGATTTGACTTTTTTGGGTGGATCCACCCCTCGATTACGCCCTATCGACTTGGGTGGGCACCCCTTTTCCTGCGTTTCCGCGACTGCTTTTGTCTGCCACTAACCTTATCTTCCTTCGGCTTTCAACCAAGGGATACTTCTCTCACCAGAGGCCTTGGTCGCTGGTCTGGACGCAACACCCAAGCTCAAGTCCTTTGAGATTTGCTTTTCTCATTCTACACCTGCTAATCAGGACTCGGACAGCCCACACACACACACCCAGGCTCGTACTGCACTCACCGCCCTTACCGATTTTCAGTTCAGGTGCGACAGCGGGTACTTGGAAGACTTTGTTGCTCGATGAGCGTATGTTCGAACTTCCACACCTGACCCAGTTCGTCAATCGCACAGAAGAGCTGAATTCGTCTGCATATGGCTCTGGGAGCGCGGGTTCTCCATGACGCACTATTTCAGGCACGCACCGCGCGGGGGCACGTTCCGGCTGCAAATCTCGTGTCACGGGTTGGTGCGGCAGATGACACCCGCACGGGGATGCATCTTGTTCTCATACCACTACCATGTCCAATTTTCCCATGGCCCAAGGCCCTCAAGATATCGTCGCATCTCTCATTCACCTCATAGAAACTGCTGAATCCTCCCCCCACAAACTCACTCTCACCATGGCTCTAGCCACCCTCACCTGCAATGAAAAATTCATAGACTTTCTGGCCAGCATCGGTTTCATAGACCAAGAAACAGCCACTCCCCCTCCCACTGACTACTCGTCCTCCCTCACAGAAATCAAACTCTCCCTGTCATCCCTGATGAAGGCCATCTCAGGTCTGCAAACCTCCCCCCCCCCCCCTGCCAGTAAAGCCAGCAAACCAACGCCGGCTAAAAAACCCTCTAACCCCCCCCAAGAAAACTTATTCGGCAATCACTGCCATCAGAACCCCCAACCCCAGTGTGGTTGTCGCTCTGTCCCACCTCTCAATCCCCCCTGAGGAATGCCCCAGTCTGGCTCTCATCTCCGCCACCCTCAACGCTAAGCTGCCCCCCCTCTACTCTCAGAAAGTCCAAATTGCAGCCATGTGCTGGACAGCATGGGGTAACCTCATCGTCACCACTGGACCTAGCACCCCCAGTAAGGTACTCCACGATGCCTCCCCTCACATTGGAAGCATAATCCACAAAGCTTTCCAGCAAGACTCTTCCACACCCTCCCCTCCTGAAGACCAAATGTGCACTGGTCTAAACTCCTTATCCACGGTGTCCCCACCAATGTGTCCGAGTCATGGGGCCCTTCAAACCCCAATGAGTGCCATGAGGCACTCCTTGCCACCAACCCCTCCTACTCCTCCCTCCTCATCACGCGCAAGCCCTCTTGGGTACACTCTCCCTCCTCATACAAGTCAGGTTCCATCTCTTCCCTCATTGTGGCATTCGAGGACCCAGACAGGTCAACCCTCAGGTCCCTCCTACAAAACAGGCACCTGTACATTTTTGGCACACAGGCCAAAGTATGTAAATGGAAACAGCCTCAGCGCCCTAAACCCCCCTCTCCCAAGCAAACACCCCCCTACCCCAAGCAAGTGAAACATCCAACGAAGAAGACGTCAACATCATTCTCAACACGCCCACCCCAACACGCCCTGTAGCACCTGCCTCCTTGCATCCCCAAGCTCGAACCCCAGCACCACTAGTGGCGACTGCGCCAAAACTGACCAACCAGCACAACAGGCCTCCAACATTCTCCCCACCAACAACAAGGAGTACAAGGAAGTAAACTGACTGAGCATAGACACATGCATGTTTTTGAACAGCAACTCCTCCCCAAGCAATAGTTTCCTAGTCATAGGGTAGTTACACACCATAGTTGATTTCTCACTCAGTAGATTACACACTCGTTTAGTCGCATACGTTCTGGAAGACCTACTTGGGGCTTCTGCAGCCCCGCAGTGATGCCTACCTCCCCCAATCCTGACCTTATGAGGGCCAAGCCCGGCCCAAGGTAGGCGCGAGCAGGGGAGTGGGATAACCGTAAGCAGTCAATAAAAGGATTCCAAAAAAAAAAAAAAAAAAAAAAAGACACCCGCACGTGTAGGGAGCTCTCCGTGCTCGTGTCGCGCGTTGAACGGCTCGATGTCGAGGCGAACCGCGTACCGTCCGATTCGTGGGACGAAGCGATCACGCCGCAGTGGCTTGAGTTATTTGGCCCGTTTAGAAGCGTGCAGAAAGTGGAGGTGATCAGTTCGCTCGTGCCGAGCATTGCTTCTGCCCTCGTTGTCCGCCGATGCCAGGAGAGGGAATGACATAGTTGCACGAGAGGTTTCCGGTCGCACTGTCTCTGTCCACTATTCGGATTTGGGCCATGAGGGAGAGGGGGATCCTTGGATTCAGACTCATCATGATGGATTAGAGAAGGATGACGACCGCTTTCCATTTGATTCGACGACTATTTGAAACATTAATATATCTTCAGTGTATCTGCTACGAGTCAGGAAATGTGAACGTGTAGAGTAGCAGCTCACGACTGCTTAGAAATGGTCACGTGTCCTGGTTGTTTTGCAAATTCTGATGAGAAGTGTGGAGACAGAATCTGGTTCACCAGTCGCCAGTGGGTATGTTTTCTTGAGTGCACACCTGAGAAGATCTCACCTCTGTGAACCTCGTTCTTGTCCCTCAGGTCTGTCCGTTCACACATTCCTCCACGGGCTTTGTCTGGGATTAACATTAGCTTGCTTCTAACAGTCTGATCTAGTGGACTTCTCCCGCCCTCAGTCTCCCCGCTGCCAGCGCAGAGTATGCCCTCGCGCTCGTCGTGGCTCAAGATCACACTCAAGCTGCCCACCCAGACCCAGGAACCCTCTCGCGCGCCCCGCACCATTCATAAGGATAAAGGCCTGGACAGCGACATCGAGTCGGAAGACGAGGACGAGGACGACCAACCCCATGGCGGGGACGGAAAGCGGCCGCTGACGACGCGTGACGTCAAGCGGTTATTACAAGTGTCGTTGTGTCCTCTCATGTTTCGCTGGGTGCGTTGATGTTCCTCGTTCTTTGTCGTCTATTTACCCGGCCATTGAGTCAATAGATGAAATGCCATGCAAGAAGGAACAACTGAATGAGGCCGAAATTGCACGGCGGCGCGAGGAGACACCCCCCAAACGAAAACACCTTGCTGAGAAGAAGTTAGAAGATGATGAATAGGTGCGCGTGCATCCTAATCTCATATCCTTCTCTCGATCTGATCTCTCGTACCAGGCAGAGACGATCACTCCCCTGGGCGAGGTCGATGAGGAAGAGAGCGGTGGGGCAGCAGCGGTGCCGGTGGTCGAGGTGTCCCGACGTGCTACTGGTGGATCTCGACTTTGAAAGCCTCCCACGATGCGCCTCCTGGGGACAAGATGTTCCTCTCATTCTCCATACCCACCTCGTTACTACCAGTACCACACCAGCCAGCGTTCGACAGCGACAGGGATCTAATAATGGTGACACCGGAGCGGCAAGAGTCGAAACCACGGGCCCTGGCCGTCTGTTATGTGGACGGATGCACGGCAACAAGGGAGTATAGGCTGGTCCGTTATTGGGAACGTCGTTCATGCGGGACGGAACATCTGCACGTTTTGGAGGAGCGGTTAGGAGCGGTCGCGGTCAGGGACCTCGAGCTGCAGTTTATCCGCTTGATTGAGACCCACGTTGGTGCGCTTGGTTGATGTTCTGTTTGAATATCTATTGTAGCATTACACCCTTCTGCCGCTGTTATCGGGAATAGGCGCCCGGTGTACTTTTGGCGCTGATATCGTTTGGCGTTGTGTGCCACTGGCAGGCAGACCTTGATCGATCTTCCATCACGCCTCTTCGACGAGTACTAGTACTTCCTCACCTACCTTCGGGTGCTTTCGATACAATCACCTGTTCCTCAGACGTTACCTCCTCACTGATAAGTTCTTGCCTGTACGTCGAGCGATTCTCACCATTCCTGAAGTACTAACAAAGTCCCATGTAGCCGTCTTCGTAATCGGTCCCACCGTCTTTTACTGGATTCGCCCGGCCATTACTGATTTGCACCCCACGCTCGCCGACTCTGATGGATTTTTCATCTGATGGTCTCGCGATGGGCGGTCATTCTGTACATCTCCGAGAAGAGCCTGGTCTAGCACAGGATCGACGTATGCTGTTTGTACAGTGTCCTGAACTTGAATGAACGCTGACCCCTTCCGATGCAGGCCTAGTGACAATTGACGAGCTCCCCGACGACGTGCTCGTGGAAATATTCTTTTATGTGAATATTAAGCATTGGGTTATACACAATCGATGGCATACACTTGTACATGTGTGCCGTAGATGGAGATGCCTCGTGTTTGCATCACCACGTCACCTCAACCTACGACTCGAGTATGATGGACATCGACCTATGTCGGAGGTGCTGGACGCCTGGCCAGTTCTGCCTATATCACTAGTATCAATCGTTGGCCAACCGGACCTGCCGTTGGATAACAGGATTGCTGCACTCGAGTCGGAGCACTACAATCGCATCTGTGACATCAACATCATGATGACCAATTCGCACTGGGAAGGATTCACAGCAGCGATGCAGAAGCCATGCCCAGAGCTGACAGATCTGCAAGTTTCGACGTCTGAGGTGGTGCGAGTCCTTCCTGAATCGTTCTTGGGCGGATCTGCCCCACGTCTTCGAACACTCGTGTTGATAAGGATTCCATTTCCATCAGTTCCGAAACTACTTTTGTCTGCCCATCGACTCGTCTCACTCCAACTTTGGGACATTCCTGATTCTGGGTACTTTTCACCCGACGCGTTGGCCACTCCCCTCACAGTCATGACCAGACTCAAATCCCTTCGTCTTACATTCCTTTCCCCTCGATCTCGCCCCGACCCAGAAAGCCGATCTCTGCCTCCTCCCACACGCTTTGTCCTTCCCACTCTCACCGAACTTTTATTCACAGGTGTTTACGAGTATTTGGAGGACCTTCTGTCCCGAATCGACGCCCCGATTCTCGACGACCTCAACATCACATTCTTCATGGACCTCGAGTTTGACGTCCCACAACTTTACCGGCTCATCGGTCATGCGGAGGAGTTCAAGAAATTCGTCCGCGCAGACATGTTGATATTCAATTCCTCAATTAAACTGCACGTTTACCCCAATAGTACAGGGTCAGTCAATCGTCGCAGCCAGTTCCTGTTACAAATCAATTGCCGAGAGTTAGACTATCAACTTTCGTCTCTCGCGCAGGTCTGTAGCTCATCCCTCTCCGTCATCTTCGCTTTGGAGGATCTCCAGATCAAGGAACATGATTCGGTTTCATCATCACACTGGAAAGACGACATGGAGAATGCTCAATGGCTGGAACTTCTGGAACCGTTCACAGCTCTGAAGAATCTCTATCTTACCGATGGAATTGCACAACGTTTTTGCGGTACTCTTCAAGAGCTTCCCGGTAGGGCAACTGAAGTGTTACCTGCGCTACACAATCTTTTCGTACGGGGGTCTTCATTGGGACGTGTCCAGGAAGCCATGAAGCCATTCGTTGCTGCACGACAGCTCTCCGGTCATCCTGTGGTTGTCGACGATTGGAAGGACTGAGGCCGGTTAACTCGTGGGTCGATGGTTCGTGAGTTGTCTCTGTTTCTTCTTCAAATTCGCATCTAATCTAATCTACTTTCTTCCCGCTCCGGTGCTGATTGACTCGTACTTTCGCTTGAATCTTTGTGTGATACCTCTCAAATCAATACAAGCTATAGCACAAATAATATGAGCTGTAATTTCTGCTTCAGGGGGACCTCATGCCAACGTCTCTTGTTCATTTAAAACGAAGTCAAACGTCTCGAGGCATGTATCACACAACGACACTGCATCGAATATCAATAAATGAGAGAATTTGGAGTCCAGTTTTCAGAGGGTTGTAGAACCGAACGCAAGTTGTGCGCGGGGCCGAGTAGACCGAGAGTAGAGAAAAAGGTGAGATGACTGGTTCGCAGGTCGGCACGGCCGCGCGGTAAAGCGTTCAGGATCGAAAGGCGAGAAGGACGAAGGAGGCACAGACGAGATCTCTTAAAGTTGCGCGAGAAGAGAAGAGAAGAGAAGAGAAGAGTGTGTGGAGTAGTTATGACTTTTGGACAGTAAATCGCTGTTCTACACGAGGCCTTTTGGAGCGCTATATAAAAATTTCGAGCACCTAGACCAAAGTCTAAAAGCGATGGGGGCGAGAGCGTCGGTCGATGATGTGGGCACGCTGTGAGGTCGCTGTTGGTGGGTGGGGGCGTCGAACGGGCGGTGTGTCGTACTGGAAGGTTAATGGAGCTAGAGAAAGGAGAATTATGGGCGTACGAAAAGAGTAAAGCTTAAATCGACTGGCGAAAACTGACGCACGGCGAGGTTGAGCAAGGCGGTGATTTGATGTCGGCCGACCAGGTAGGCGCGGCTGACAAATCAAATGCTCCGTTACAACTCTCTTAACCTCCAATTCCCCTGATCCAATTCTCATGACGCTTTGAGATCAAATCTCTGGGTTCAGTGGTAATGACAAGATCCCACACTGAACGGGCTCTCTGCGCTCACCGCAACCATTATGACTGGCGTGAGCCTGGTAGGTCTCCCATTTTTCACCCAGAAGAGTCATTCGAGACATGTCCTCTCATACCCTTCTTTTTTCTTTTCAGACCTACCCACCTCCGACGGTGCTTTTAGCGCAATTAGCACCCCAATCTCACCCTCCATGTTAATCAATATTCGATTTCGAGTTGAATGAACAAACCACGCTCAGTATACCTGGTATCGTAATGAACCACAGGACACAGGTAACGACTAGTGCCACTAGTCGTTACCTGTGTCCTGTAAACTATCCAGTGGATAATTTACTATGTGCGTAAATCAGTATTCCATTTCGAGTTGACAGAGCAATCCATGCCAAGTAGCCCTCGTATCATAATGAATCACAGGACAGGTAACCACTAATCGATAATCTCTGTTCCGAACGTCCTCGGGGATATCACACTGTGTCGCTGCGCACGACCAGTACTCTCCTTGAACAGCCAACCTCCGCAGCAAGATAATGTCGTCCTGCAGGCGACGCGTACCCATGTACCAATTTGGTGGCTCCCGGTTACTACCAGTAAATGCATCCTCATAAAGATTGAAACACTTATCCACCTTCAAAGAAAGTGGGACGAGGAGAACGTCGAGGATAAACGTGAATTTGTAGGAGCTTTGGCTGTCGAGGCCATCACAGTGATAGCAATTCGCCGTCAAAGCAAGTCGCTTGGGCAAGGTTGCACCTTGAATGGCCTTTATGTAACCTTGCCCGCCCGGGGTGACACGTCCCAGATCGATATCCAGCTGGTCTATCACAACATGACATTAAGTAAAAATAAATTCGACCTAATGAATCATGATCACTCACCTCTACGTACACGCAACGGGGATTGTCCCGGATCGGTTCTCCCTGTTCCGGTATTTCTTTGGTTGTTATTTTGTCCCGACTCGGAACCGCCACTGGGATGGCCAATACTCGGACTCGGAGCTGGTACACTACTAGTAGTACCGCCACCACCGCCAGAGCCGCCAAGGCCGCCGTGGATTTCTATGTGGGTGCTGCCATTGCGGTTGCCGCCATTGGCCTTGGGCATGATGTGTCGAGGGTAAAGTGTCAGAAGTGCGTTTGCGGGGACACCCACGACGCATACACTGCAGTTGACGACTCGACTTTCAAACAAAGCAATGACATCCACTTCCCACGAACACAAACTACTGCCAGTGCCCCAGCCCGGAATGTCACCAGCTCAGGACACTCACTGGTATTCCGAAAGTCACCCGGAAATTGCTTGCTGTCCAACGCATGCCACTCCCATGACATCCTGAACCGCGACCATGCTAGCTGTGTCGACCATGAGAGCGTGCACGCGCGTGGCAGCGTGCGTGCGTGTGTTTCGAGGAGGAACCCATCCGGAAACGCCATCGTGATGTGGAGAAGGCCTCCGATAATCCTTCGCGCAGATCGTTAAGATGGTGTATTCTGAATCGACACTCACCAGATACATGTCAATGACGATTACGAGCATCACCATTATTGCATAAAACTTTTTTTCACTTATACCAGCTCAGTCGAGGAAAAAAGGTAAAAAAAGTAGAAAGGGCGAAAAGGAACCTGCAGTCCAAAAAAGAGTTGATTGGAAAACTACTTTTCAGGAGGAGAGAGGTGCAATAAAACCCTCTTTATTTAACAAAAGTTCACAAGTCAAAAAGTTTTTGCCTGTTTTCCTGATGAGGGACGGGAAGTACTTTTGTTACATGATTCCCTTCCTTTCCTTCTCTGTGGCGAATTGGGACGGAAGCTGTCGCAGTGTGATGCTACAGATGATTTCAATTCGCCTTTGCTGATTCCGAGTCCTTGTGGTGTTCTCCCTTCCGATGCTTGATCTGGTAGCAATATACAAAGAGGATTCCTCGATCTTTGGGAATAATGTCCCAGTTGCGCATAGCGTTTCCTTCTTCCTGCTGCTCTGAACCATCCTTGAACATGATTCAAGTGAGTGAGATGCATCCGAGGGAATGCGACTTCTGAGTTGAAGAGACAAAGCAACAGTAACTCTGACTCCTGGAAATTGTGGAACTCGGGCCACTCACAAGTGGCCTATCTAATGTCAGACCCAATTCTGTTAGATTCCGAGTGATTCCTGGGCTGGAGGTTGGATGTCAGACTTGATTCCGAGTTGGATTCCCGATGAACCCAAATACAGGCCTGGAGAGGGGTGCCGAAGAAAACCAGCTTAGGAGAATGTAAACTTGAAAGACGCCTCAGCATTCAAACCATTACTCCACCGCACGTTGCAGGAAAGAGATAATGTGCAGAAAAGGTACTGTCACTGGGTGGGAAACTAGTTTATGATGTGACAAAACTGTAACCTATTGAATGACAGAAGGCAAAATTTCTTTAAAAATATTTTAGAGGAAATTTTTAAAATATTGTGCTCAACATAATTGTATTCTGGCTGGGACATAAGCACATTATTTTAAAAAATTCCCCCTTTAGTTCCCCTAAATACTTTTTTAAAAAAGTTGTCTTTTGTTATTCAATAGGTTATAGTTATGTTAGTATCATAAGCCAGTTCTCCACCCAGTGAGATCTATAGCCACAGCAATGACAAAGCTTTACAGCCATCCGATCTTCAGGTGACTGTCGCAGCATCCGAGTTTCAAACCCGTCACGGTCCTCCCATCCGCCGGGCCACCTGCTCTTTTGCTCCGCTCAGGAACCGGAACCATCATATCCCTCACCGTAATACTGTAGCATCACTGTAATAGCACCCGCGATGCATGCCTTGGGAAAGCCGGGCACGGCACGAGGGTCCACCTGGCGTACCGCGTAATTCGATAACGTTGAAGGCGTAGTCATCGTCGGACTCACGGTTGTCACGGTTGGTTCTGACGCCAGGCGCGTTTTACCTCATCCCCGCCGCGTGGGATTTAATCCATTCGGGGCTAGGGAGGGATCACATAGGATGCCTGCCTCCCCACCTGACCGCAGGTCCTGCCTTGACTCTTTTCCAAACTGGAAGTCGCTTTATTCCCGTTTTCAGACGCTGCTGGACTCGGAAACCGCGTGCATCATTGTGCCATCGGGATTACGACTCCCAGGGCTAGATGGCACACTGAGCCGCTCTACCTCCATCTCCAGCTCCGCGGCGACATTGATAGCCGACGGGGGGGCATAGGAAAATCATCCTGGCTGCCGCTGTGCTGTCTCCGTCGCAGTCGTCGCGAGCATCTCCGAGTCTGAGGGCGTTAGATGACTGGAAACAGGACCGGCGCTGCCTTGAACAGGCTGCTGCAAAATGATGATCCGATGATCCGATTGCGCCCCACGTTCAGGTTTCTTGACGTGTTTCTGCTTAGTAGTTGCCTCGCTGCAGCTACTGCAGCTACCAGATTTCAGGGAGCTGCGTATGTGTTTCTGGCGGAGCGATGGGTGAGAGATGCCAAGTCCGACGGGGCGGTTAGGCGAACATGCAGGGAGCATAGTAGTATGGCGCGCGACGACGAAGACTGTGATGGAGCTGGCCTCGATGCCGGTACCCGTTGGCGGTCGTAGTCCCGGTTGCACTGGCCACTGTGGAAGATACGGATAGTCAGTACTCCACTCTCATCCTCTCTGATTCCACTTCGAGTTGAAAGGAAAAACTACGTTCAGTACAACCGGTACTAGCGCAATGCAATGCAACACAGGACAGGTAACGACAGATCGATAATCTACTACTAGCATCCACATAGATCAGAATTCCATTTCGACTTGCACGTACAAACCACGCGCAGAAACTCCGGTAGCCTCGTGAAACGTAGGGCATGTAATCACTAATCGATAATCCGTTCTCTTCCGAATGGCCTCCGGGATATCAACATGCTCCGCTGCGCAGGTCAGATAATCCCCTTGAGCAGCAAACCTCCGTAGTAGGATAATGTCGTCCCGTAGACGACGCGTACCCATATACCAATTTCGTCCCTCCGGGTTATATGGGTCCGAATAGAGATCGAAACACGATTGCGCGTAGAAAGAAAGTGGGACGAGGAGGGCGTCAACGATAAACGAGAATTTGTAGTTGTCGCCATTACCACCATAGTAGTAACAATTCGCCGTCAAAAGAAGTCGCTTTGGCATAGGTGAAGAGGGAATGGTGGTGATGTAACCCTTCCCGGAGTTATAGACAGGTCCAATATCGAAATTCAGACTCTCTACCACAACATTACTGCAAGTCAAACCAAAAAAATTCCACACAATAAATCATGACTCACCTCTGCGTACATATAACAAGGGTGGTCTCGGATCCCTTGTTTCTGAGCCGGTATTTCCTTGGCTGCTATTTTGCCCTGAGGCAGAGCCGGGACTGGATCCGCCGCCGCCGCCGCCACCGCCGCCATTACCGCCCTGGAATGTTATGTAGGTGCCCATGACGGTTGTTGTTAAGTGGAACAATGGGATTGAGAGCTCCCGTATGAGCGGGCTGAATGTTGAGCTGCTCGGCACGGAATTCAAATGCAGAGCCTTATATACAGCGTAATCATCAGAAAATTAGGAAGATTCCTTTGAGGCAATGGGGCGCAGGGCGCGTTCGACGTACGCCGGGATCAGAGGCCTCATGCCCCGTTGTAATTCCGAGGCAAGCTCATAATATGACCAAAAACCGGCGATCTGATGAGCCGTTCAGCCGGAATCAGAGATTAGCTCGATTTGGAGCGGCTTCTTCTGTTCCGCATTCTGACGCTTCTGACGCCTCCAGCTTTGTTACGTAAATATAGGAGTGGTGCGCTGTTGAAGGCAAGCAACATATCATTGTATACGAACTCCCACACCTCCAGCTGTGGAAACGATGAGGTCAGGTGATATTTTTTTGTTGTTCTTGCAGCGCCGCCCGCGTGGGTAGTCGGCTCTAGCAAAGGGCAGAGAATGGCACTGGCACCGGCGTTCTTGGGCCTCGTGCCGAGCCGTAAAACTCTATTCGTTCTCAAAATATCAGTGCACATTCAGCGAGTTTACAAACGCGCAGGACCTGCCAGTGGTTCGGAGCTAGTGTTGTCCGGTCACTGCCACACGACATGATCAATAATTCGGGATTCGAATACCTCGAGGCATAGCACAGAGTCTACCACTTGGGCGATTGACGGGCTCTGGATCCATAAACCAGATGATTATCGTGTCCTCCAGCGCCGCCACGTTCGCCCTCGCTCGCGACGGTCCCGTAGTACACGATTGCCCAACCGTGCCGGCGGTCCTCCGTGACAAGCAGCACGATGTTGTGCGCGAGCGGAGACTAGAGCCGTTTGCCACAATTGGCGAGTTCAATTGAGCATGCCTGAGTGTGCGCAGATTTCTTGCGGCGCCTGTTTACAGCAACGACGAGGATCAATTGTCCCATATAGGTTGTCAATGCAATGGAAAGGTGAAGGTGGGAGGAACACACCTGAGTGCTAGACGACGCTGGCAGTGGCAGTAACAGCCGGCATTGCTGGTGTCGTCGGCGCCGATGGACGGGGGGGTCTCAATCTCAATCTGCGTGCGTCGGGTCGCCCTCCAAAGCCCACGTATAGCCCACGTAGCTTTCCGATAAACCCGCTTCCTGTGCTAGCACCCACACCTGTGTCCACTGCCGCACTCGCAGTCGCACCTCGTTCTGGGACCACTCTCGTCTGGGGTAGTCAATGCAAGTGCGGGCGCGGGCGCAGAACCGTGAGCCGTGCTATTGATGGCCGACGCGTGGCCACAGAAAGATGATGACAGGCCGCCCTTCTGTGTTGGCGTAGGTGCTGTCTCCGTCGTCCGAGTCGTCGACGCGGGCATCTCCGTTTGAGAGCATTGGCGAGCGGAACCTGACTCGGAACCGGCACTACCCTGAACAGGCTGCTGGGAATGATGATGATAGCTGTTAGCGCGAAGTTACGAGTCGACACGCCTTGTTAGTTCCGCAGAGTCGAGTTTTGAAAGCAGGGAGATAGTATCAATAAGAGGAAACGAAGGTGATATTGTGGGCGATCCCGTCGCTTCTATTGTCGATCCCTACTCGAGGCCTTCTGTGAGGCTTATATACAGGTGCCATCTGTACGGTAGTCATCAGCGATGGGTGCGAAATGTCGGCCGACGTGGGTGCGCTGCAAGTCACGGCTGGTTGCCGGAAACGTCGAGCGGATGGCGTACAGTACTGTATACCAGAGAAAAGGGACTCGGAACGTACAAAAGGAGTAAGCACTAATATCAAACGCGAAGCGGGATTGTCCAAGAAGACATCGACGATCGACGAAAAATGGCACGGTGAGATTGAGCATGGTGACGATTTGACGTCGGCCGAGCGAGGAGTCCGACGGGCTTCGGACGATAGACATGCCTTCGGTTGGCGGTCGATTTTGAAGGTGGGGAAGAGGGCGAGAGGGTGGGCGGATGAGATGGAAGAAGAGGGACACAATGAGGGCCAGTGAGTGTGGGCGCTCCGAATGGCTCGTTCCGAGGGCGGTGGCGGCCCCACCTTACAATATCGATTGCGGTTTTGCCTAGGAATGAGTTGCCCAGCGGCAACTACCAGCTTTCAGGGAGCTGCGTATGTGTTTTTGGCGGAACGGCGTGTGATAGACGGTGAAGCGAATGTGCAGGGAACATGGGCGTAGATGATCGATGATGGAGGTAATGCTGATGCAACGCGTCAGGTGCGGATACACTCTCGTCCTCTCTGCGTCGATCAGAGTTCCACTGGATCGAAAGAAAAACTACGTTCAGTAACTTACACAGAACAGGTAACGACTACAGTAATCGATCTAATATCCACGTAAATCAGAATTCCATTTCGACCTGCACGTACAAACCACGCGCATTAACTCCAGTAGCCTCGTGAAACGTAGGACAGGTAATCACTAATCGATAGTCCCTTCTCTTCCGAATGGCCTCCGGGATATCAACATGCTCCGCTGCGCAGGTCAGATAGTCCCCTTGAACGGCAAACCTCCGCAGTAAGATAATGTCGTCTCGTAGACGACGCGTACCCATATACCAACCTCGTCCCTCCGGGTTATATGGGTCCGAATAAAGATCGAAACACGATTGCGCGTAGAAAGAAAGTGGGACGAGGAGGGCGTCAACGATAAACGAGAATTTGTAGTTGTCGCCACCACCATAGTAGTAACAATTTGCCGTCAAAAGAAGTCGCTTTGGCATAGGTGAAGAGGCAATGGTGGTGATGTAACCCTTCCCGGAGTTATAGACAGGTCCAATATCGAAGTTCAGACTCTCTATCGCAACATTACCGTAAGTCAAACCAAAAAAATTCCACACAATAAATCATGACTCACCTCTGCGTACATATAACATGGGTGGTCTCGGTCTCGGATCTGATAACCCTGGTCCGGCATTTCCCTGGCTGCTATTTTGCTCTGAGTTATTTGCAGGTGACACTGGTCCACTACCGCCACCACCGCCAGCGCCACCATTACCGCCCTGAAATGTTATGTAGGTGGTCATGATGGTTATTGTTGAGTAAGTGCTGAGCCTTTTATATACTGTTGTCACCACTCAGTCGGCCAGGCTGTCAGCAAAGAAACCTCCTGATTCCACGACCAAAGTGGCAAGTGTCCCACAGCTGTCAGAAGGAAAAATGTACCAGCTGACGGCTGGACATAGTCACGTGTCCTGGTTGTTTGCAAATTCTCACGTGCACACCTCACCCTCGTTCTCGTCCCTCAGGTTAGTATTCACACATTCCTCTACGGGCTTTGTCTGGGATTAACATTAGCTTGCTTCTGACAGTCCAACTAGATGCGCCCTCAGTCTCCCCGCTGCAAGTGCAGACTATGCCCTCACGCTCGCCGTGGCTCAAGATCAAGTGCGATGCAAGAAAGATGAAAAGGTGCGCGTGCATCCTATTCTCATATCCTTTTCTCGATCTGACGTCTCGTACCAGGCAGAGACGATCACTCGCCTCCTGGCATAACCAGCTCGCCAGTGCCGAAGATCGCACACCGGCAACTCACACCGGCAACGGCACCACCTGCGGAGGGCGGGGGTTGACGAGGAAGAGAGCGGAGAGGTGGCAGCAGTGCCGGTGGTTGAGGTAGTCCCGAGGTGCTACCGGTGGATTTCGACTTCGAAACCCTCCCCTGATGCATCTCCCGGGGACAAGATGTTCCTCTCATTCTCCATACCCACCTCATTACTACCAGTGCCGCACCAGCCAGCATTCGACAGCGACGGGGATGTAATAATGGTGACACCGGAGCAAGCAGCGGCCAGAGTCAAGACCACGGGCCCCGGCAGTCTGAGATGTGGACGGATGCACGGCAATGAGGGGAGTATAGACTGGTCGGTGGGAATGCGGTCGGTGCTCTGGAACTTTTGGAATCGCGGCTAGGAGCGGTTGCGGTCTGGGAGCTCGAGCTAGGATTTTTTAGCCTGATTGAAACCCACGTTGGTGGGCTTGGTTGATGTTCTGTTTGAGTATCTATTGTAGCATTACACTGGCACCCTCTGCCGTTATCTGGGACTACAGTAGGCGCCCGATGTACTTTTGGCGCTGATATCGTTCGGCGTTGTGTGCCACTGGCAGGCAGACCTTGATCGATCTTCCATCACGCCTCTTTGACGAGTGCTTCCCCACCTACCTTCAGGTGCTTTCGATACAATTAATCACTTGTTCCTCAGACGTTACACCCTCACTGATAATTTTCTTGCCTGTACGTCGAGCGATTCTCACCATTCCCGATGTACTAACAAAGTCCCATGTAGCCGTCTTCGTAATCGGTCCCACCATCTCTCACTGGATTCGCCCAGTCATTACTGCTTCGCACCCCCCGCTCGTCGACTCTGATGGATTTCTCATCTGATGGTCTCGCGCTGAGCGGTCATTCTGTACACCTCCGAGAAGAGTCTGGTCTACTAGCACGAGATCGACGTATGCCGTTTGTACAGCGTCCTGAACAAATGCTGACCGGTGATCCCTTCCAATGCAGGCCTAGTGACAATCGACGAGCTCCCCGACAATGTGCTTGTGGAAATATTCTTTTATGCGAATATTAAGGATTCGGAGATACACAATCCATGGCATATACAGATATACAATCCATGGCATACACTTATACATGTGTGTCGTAGATGGAGGTACCTCGTGTTTGCATCACCACGTCGCCTCAACCTACGACTCGAGTATGGTGGAGATCGACCTATGTCGGAGGCGCTGGACACCTGGCCGGTTCTGCCTATATCACTGACAGTCAACTCTGGTCTAACGTACAAGAGGCGGAAGAACACGGTTGCTGCACTCGAGTCGGAGCACTACAATCGCATCTGTGAAATCTACATCTGGATAATCCATCCAGAGTGGGAAAGATTCACGGCAGCGATGCAGAGGCCATTCCCGGAGCTGACAGATCTGGAAGTTTCGAGGGTTGAACTGGTGCCAGTGCCAATTCTTCCTGAATCGTTCTTGGGCGGATCTGCCCCACGTCTTCGGTCACTCATGTTGACAGGGATTCCATTTCCATCAATTCCGAAACTACTTTTGTCTGCCCATCGACTCGTCACACTCTCCCTTTCGAGGATTGTCGATTCTGGGTACTTTTCACCCGACGCGCTGGCCACTTCCCTCACAGTCATGACCAAACTCGAATCCCTTAGTCTTCGATTCTTTTCCCCTCCATCTCGCCCTGACACAGAAAGTCGACCTCTGCCTCCGCCCACACGCTTTGTCCTTCCCGCTCTCACCAAACTTGTGTCCTCAGGTGTTCGCGAGTATTTGGAGGACCTTCTGGCCCGAGTCGATGCCCCTCTTCTCGGCGACCTCTCCATCGATTTCTTCATGGACCTCGACTTTGACGTCCCACAACTTCACCGGTTCATCGGTAATGTGGAGGGGTTCAAGACATTCGACCGCGCATCCGTGTCGATTTCCGATTACTCAATTCGACTGCACGTTTCCTCCAATAGAGGGTCGGTCGATGACCGCGCGCAGCTCAAGTTACTAATCAAATGCCCAAAGTTAGACCGTCAGCTTTCGTCTCTCGCCCAGGTCTGTAATCGATCCTTCCCCTTCATCTTCGCTTTGGAGGATCTCCAGATCGGGAAAGATGATGGGTTTTGCTTGAAAGACAAGATGGAGAACGCTCCATGGCTGGAACTTCTGGAACCGTTCACTGCTCTGAGGAATCTCTATCTTGCGGATGGAATCACACAACGTTTTTGCCGTGCCCTTCAAGAGCTTTCTAGAGAAAGGGCAACTGAAGTGTTACCCGCGCTGCGCAATCTTTTCGTACGGGGGGTTTTATTGGGACATGTCCAGGAAGCCATAAAGCCGCTCGTTGCTGCACGGCAGCCCTCCGGTCATCCTGTGGTTGTCGACTATTGGTGTGGTTGAAGCTAGTTGACTCGTGAGATCTCTCTGTTGCTTCTTGAAATTTGCATCTAATCTAATCTACTTTCTTTCTACGAATCTCGCTTCGGTGCTGTTTGACTCGTACTTTCGCTTTCATCCTTTGTATGATACCTCTCGAATCAATACAGACTATGATACAAATGATATAAGCTGTAATGTCTGCTTCAAGGGGACGTCACGCCAACCTCTCTTGTTCATTTAAGACAAGGTCAAACGTCCCGAGGCACGTATCACACGACGACACTGCATTAGATATCAATAAATGTCTGATACACTGTTAGCATGGAGGTATGAGTCGGCATGCTTGTGAATTCAGCAGAGTCAAAATCCGAGGGATGGACAGAGAAAGAATTTGGGCAGTTTTTAGAGGGTTGTAGAACCGAATGCAAGTCATGAAACATACGTTGCTCGACGAAGTGCACGAGGCCAAGTAGACCGAGAGTAGAGAGAAAGGCGAGATGACTGGTTCGCAGGTCGGGTCGGCACGGCCGCACGGTAAAGCGTTCAGGGTCGAAAGGTGAGAATGATGAAGGAGGCGCAGACGAGATCTCTTAAACGAACTCGCACCAGAAGAGAAGAGAGAGTGGAATGGTTATGATTTTGTGCAGTAAATCACTGTTTCTACACGAGGCCTTTTGGAGGGCTATATACATTTTTTGAGCACCTAGACCAAAGTCTAAAAGTGATGGGGGCAAGAGCGTTGACCCATGTGGGCACGCTGTGAGGTCGCCGTTGGTGGGTGGTCGCATCGAATGGGCGGCGTATCATACTGGAAGGTTAATGGAACTAGAGAAAAGAGAAAGAAAGGTGTACGAAAAGAGTAAAGTTTAAATCGACTGGCGAAAGCTGAGGCAGGGCTGAGGGAGTCCGACGGGGCTTTGCCAGTGAGCGGCGGTTTTGGCGCGGGCGGCTGATGCCGGTTTTGCGTGCTCCGTTTCTCTCCGGAAGTGTCCCAGACTTTCCGCTATGACCTCACGCTCGAATTATCAGACAACGTTCTTATCTCAAGACCTCCAATTCCCCTGATCCAATTCTCATGACGCTTCGAGATCAAATCTCTGGGTTGAGTGGATGGGCACTCTGCGTTCACCGCAACCATTATGGCTGGCGTGAGCCTGGTAGGTCTCACATTTTCCCATTCTGCAGCCAGAAGAATCATTCGAGATATGCGCTCTCATACCCTTCTTTTTCCTTTTCAGACCTACTCACTGAATTTGGTCCCGTGACATCTCCCCTCATGCCTAGGAATAATCATCCATTCCGATGTCTCGGTGGACCCAGAGAGCGAATCCAAAGTGCTGTCTATCGCTCCCGAGGCTGAAGATTTGCCAAAGACGAAGAGGAGGCCGAGGGAGAGGGAGACTGCAGGAGAGAAGGTGAGGATGAGGACGGGGATGGGAACGGGGACGAATGTGAGGAGGGTGACGAAGGGGACGAGGTGGAGGAGGAAGGTGAAGAGGCTGACGAGCCCGAGGAGGAAGAAAAGGACGAAGAGCCCACCAACTACAGGGTAGTGATGCAGTGCAGAAGGTGCGCAGTGCATACCATGGCACCTCAATTTGCTGTTAACAGTCTGATCTGGAAGAACTCTCTTCACCCTCAGTCTCCCTGCCGCCAGTGCAGACAATGCCCTCGTGCTCGTTGCGACTTCAGATCACGCTCAAGCTGCCCACACAGACTCAGAAGCCCTCACACACCCCGCTCCATTCACAAGGACAAAGACCTTGACAGTGACATCGAATCGGAAGATGACGACGACGACGACGACGACGACGATACACATGGCGCAGACGGAAAGCGGCCGCTGACGACACGTCAAGGGTGCTCACAAGCGTCGTTGGGCCTGGCTCCGAGCCAGTTGTACTCATTTCTCCGCCTTCCCGATACGCACTTGACTTTTCAAAACATTCATGACCTTCCATGTTATCGATGATCACTCTACGAATGGTAAGGTGTGGTATGCGCTCATAACCATGATCTTCGTCGATATCCTCGACACAACCAGGACTCTGTATTCCATGGCCAAGTTTGCAGGGTTGCACGATCCCGTCACCTGAACTTTGAGCACAGAACGGTTGCATGCTGTGTAGACTCATTCTTGATCTCTATGGGCACGGTCATGAGCGTGAGCCCTGTAACGGCATTCGTCGAAAGTGCGACGGGGATCTCTGGTGCGCAATGCTTACCACACGCATTTGATAAGCGATCCCGGGGATTCCAGAAGGTGGTAAGACTGGCTTCGTGGCTTTGTCTTTTTCGTCTCGGTCTTGTTCTCCCTCATCTTTGTTAGCATTCCTTCCTCGGATACTGGTGGTTCTTTCGTGATCTTTGGCACGTTCGTGATTCGGAAATGACACGAGATTAACTGGGACCACATTCGAGTTGGGGGTTCTGTCCCGGCGTTGTTGTTGACGTACATGACTCATATATGTCAGTGGTATCTGGTACGAGTACGAGCATATTACGAGTACCCTGCTCATCCTCGTACCAGCGTCTAAAGGACGGGAATTACTCTTGTTACAGGATTCCTTTCCTTTCCTTTCCTTATTTCTGGGTCGAATTGGGACGCAAGTTGCCGCAGTGTGGTGCCACGGATGATCTTCATTTGCTGTGATTCCGAGTCTTTGTAACTAGTATTCTGCCCTCTGATGGTTAATCTCCTCGCCATATGCAGAGACAAAGATCCCTAAATCTTCGGGGATACTGTCCAAGTTGCGCACTGCGTTTACCTCTTCTTCCTTTTTCTCAATCGCTGCCTTCCAAGCGAATGCATGCGAGGGAATGCGACTTCCAAGTTGAAAATCCGGAGAGACATGGAAAACAGGTAGGCGATATTTCAGTCGTCCACGGACGTCGGCTTAGTTTACAACTTGAACGTGGCTCCGACTGAATGACTTGGAATCACGGTATGCGCGGGCCGCCCTCGTTACGAGCAGCTTATTGAATCTCGTCTCAACCGACATCTCTCGTCTCCACGCTCGTCTCGGATTCCGACGTGTCCACCAAATTAATAGGTCCGGAGATCAGTGCACCGAAAAAAAAAACGATATACTGTAGGAGAACATAAAAGACACGTTAACGTTCAATCATCGCTCAATCTAGCTCTGCCGTGACTGAGCATCACCCGAGTCGCCGCTGCCATCGCCATCGAATCAACGTGGTTACTCCCTATTCTCAAAATAATCTCCACCACGTGTTCTACGAAAGAGACAAAGGAAAACACTGCATGGTCACGGCGGTGACAGAACTTTACGACTATCTGATCTTCGAGTTACCTTTGCGGCATTTAAGTTTCAAGCTCAACGGACGGGCTGTTCGTTCATCTCTATCGCGTCCCTGCTCAGGAGCCATTGTAGCACCCACGGATGCCTTGGGGAACCCGGGCACGAGGTCCCCTGTGTCCCGTGTGACCCAACAGTTATTGGGGTTAGGGAGTGGTCGTGGAGGTCGTGTGGCTTGCCTGCCTGCCCACCTAACCGCAAATCCTGCCTTGACTGTTTTTATACCCGAAAAGTCGTTGTATTCCCGTTTTCAGACTCTGCTGGCAGCGCGTGCATCACTGCGCCTGTACGACCCCCGCGGGTGCACGACGAGCCAAAGGGAGAGGCGGGAGTGGCTTGCCGGGGGTATTGTCATTCTGCGCGCGTTTCATCGCTCTTAAAATGCACGTAGCTTGCAGGACGAACCTGCCTTCGGGAGTACCGGGAATCGCCAGCCTATTTCTACTTATTGGGCCTGCACCTGCACCTGTACCCACAGCCGCGCTCATAGCCCGCACCCTGTTCTGGGACCACTCTCATCCGGAGCAATCACTGCAAGTGCGGGCGCGGGCACAGAGGCGTGTGCCGCTCCAGTTCCGCCGCTCGACATTGACGGCCAACCCGTGGCCATAGTAACATGATATTGACCCTTCTGCGATTGCGAAGGTACGGTCACCGTCGCCGTCGTCACGGAAATGTCCGTCTGAGAGCCTTGATGAGCGGGACCAGTGCTGCGAGGGATGATGATAACGATGATCCGATTCCGCTCGCGTTGTCGACTTGTTTCCGTCTGGGAGCCGCGCAGTAGCAGCTATTAACTTTCAGGGAGCTGCGTATGTGTTTATGGAAGAGTGGCGCGTGAGGGATGCCAAGTCCAACAGGGAAGTTAGGCGAATAGGGCCATACAGGGAGCATACTAGTATTGTGCGTGACGAGGGCGACAGAGCTGGTGCCAGTGCCGGTGGTGTTAGCGTTGGTGGTCGTAGTTCCACTGGTCGTTTTAGATGATGGCTCCTGGGACGGGTGAGGCAGAGGTAATGGTACGGTGGTACAGCCAGGAACATGCGGGTAGTCCGCGGTGATCAGCACCTACTCTCATCCCCTCTACTTCAACCGAAGATCAGAATTTCATTTCGAGTTGAAAGAACAAACCACGCTTAGTACACCCGGCAGCGTAATGAATCACAGTAAAAGTAACGACTAAGATACCCTACTTTCTACGTAAACTAGAATTCCATTTCAAGTTGAAGGAACAAGCCACGCTCTTCCTGAGCACTAGTACCCTGAGCCCCACTACCAGCAGCGAGATGACACACAGGAATGGTCAAGACTAATCGATAATCTGCTCTATTGCGAATTTCCTCTGGAATATCACACTGTTCTACTGCGCATATCAGAAACGTCCCTTGAACAGCCAACCTCCGCAGTAAGAGAACGTTGTCCCGTAGACGACGTGAACCCATGAACCATGATGGTGACCCTGGGCCAAATGGCTCCAGATAAAGATCGAAACACGTTCTCACATCGAAAATAAGCGGAACGAGGAGAACGTCAACGATAAACGCGAAGTGGCCACGATTAAGATGATAACCATTCGCCGTTAAAACAAGGCGCCTGGGCATGCGTATGGTGGGAACGGTCGTTACGTAACCGAGCCCGCGGGTAGGTTGAACATTGATATTCAGATGCTCTACCGCAATGTTTCGGTAACCAAAAAAAATTCCACACGCTAAATCATTACTCACCTCTATGTATAACCAACATGGATTGTTTTGGATCGGTTGTCTCTGATCCGAGATTTCCTTGGTGGCTGTCTTGCGACGAGCCAGCGTTTGTGCCAGAGCCGCCAAGAGCAGGTGACGCCGGTCCACCACCACCACCACCAGCGCCGCCATTACCGCCCTGGAATGTTATGTAGGTGGACATGATGGCTATTGTTAGGGAGTAATTGCTGAGCCTTATATATACTGTTGTAATCACTCAGTTGGCCAAATCTGTCACCCGTGCCTGATTTTAACAAGCTAGATCATACGCCCATGACAAAAGTGGCAAGTGTCCCACAGTCTGGATGACAGCTGTCAGCTCAATTTAGCCCTACCAGGCCTCGTCCGAGTCGTCGCTGCCATCGAATCAACCTGGCTACTCCCTTTCCCTTAAAAGAATCTCTACGACGAGTTCCACGCAAATGATGATGTGCAGAAAAACCCTCCATGGTCACAGAAATGACAGAGCTTTATGGCCATTTGATCTTCAAGTTACCGTTGCGGCCTTCAAGCTTCGAGTTTCAAGCCCCTCCTCTTCATGTGCCACTGCCTACTACAACGAATTGACTATTTGTTCATCTTCATCAAGTCTTTTTCTCCGCTCAGGGTCCATTATAGCATCCGCGATGGATGCGTTGGGAAAGCCCGGGCTCGAGGTCCGCCTGGCGTCCCGCGTGACCTGACCGGAATTCACTTTATTCTCATTTACTTTCAAACTATGCTAGCAGTGTGTGCATCACTGCGCCAGTACGATGCCCCGCGCTGGCACGACAGGAAGCTTCGATTTCCAGGGCTAGTCTATCACTTAGGCAGTATCGACGGACTCTGGAAGTGCATCATCCCCCGATGGCAGCGCAAAACTCAATCTTAACGACAGCGACCTGTGGCGCACGCTCAAGCAGCAAACAATCCATAGCCACATCGGCTTCGCGTCCTCGAGCGCCGCCACGTCCGCCGCATCCCCGCGCTCGCAACGGTCCTGTAGTACATGATCACCCAACTGTGCGTGTGCTTTTCCGCAACGAACAGTGGGATGTCCTGTGCGAGCGGAGAGTCGAGCCGTTTGCCGTGGTCTGCGTGCTAACGATACCTGCCTGAGAAGCTGAGCACAGATTTCTTGCAGCGTCTGTTT
Source organism: Russula dissimulans (assembly GCA_022376545.1). NCBI lineage: Eukaryota > Fungi > Basidiomycota > Agaricomycetes > Russulales > Russulaceae > Russula > Russula dissimulans. The sequence goes on from WTXJ01000039.1 coordinate 239,551, forward strand.
ACACCAACGACAAGGATCGATCGTGCCATATAAGTTGTCAATGTAGAGGACAGGAGGGAAGGACGCACCTGAATGCTAGATGACAGGGGCAGTGGTAATCTGCGCGCGTTTTATCGCTCTTACAGTAAATGCCCACCCACATAGCTTGCCGATAAACCCGCTTCTGCGAGTTCCAGACGTCGCCAGCCCATTTCCGCTTCCTGAGCTAGCACTTGGACCTGTAGCCATAGCCGCACTCGCAACCGCATCCTGTGCTAGGATCACTCTCGTTCAGCGTAGTCAGTGCAGGTGCGGGCGCGGGCGCGGACGCAGAAGCGTGAGCCCCACCAGCTCCATCTCCAGCTCCCCGGGTCGACATCGACGGCCGATGCGTGGACACAGAATAATAATTCTGGCCTTTCTGCGTCTGCGTCTGCGTAGGTGCTGGCTCCGTCGCAGTCGTCACGGGCATCTCCGTTTGAGAGCGTTGATGACTGGAACCAGAACCGGCGCTGCCGCGAACGTCCACGTCGGCTCAGTTTACAACTTGAAAGTGGTCACGGTCACCCCACTCCGCTGCTCCAATGACTCGGTATGCGCGGGCCGCCCTCGTTACGAGCAGCTTATCTAATGTCAGACCCCACATCTCTCGTCTCAACGTCTCCACGCTCGTGTCGGATTCCGACGTGTCCACCAAATTAATAGGTCCGGAGATGAGTGCACCGAAAAAACAATATACTGTAGGAGAATATAAAAGACACGTTAACGTTCAATCATTGCTCAATCTAGCTCTGCTGAGCATCACCCGAGTCGCCGCTGCCATCGCCACCGAATCAACGTGGTTACTCTCTATTCTCAAAAGAATCTCCACCACGCGATCTACGAAAGAGACGAAGGGAAACACTGCATGGTCACGGCGGTGACAGAACTTACGACCATCTGATCCTCGAGTTACCGTTGCGGCATTTAAGTTTCAAGCCCCTCCTCTTCATGCGCCACTGCCTACTATCTCAACGAACTGACTGTTTGTTCATCTCCGTCACGTCCCTGCTCAGGAACCATCGTAGCACCCACGATGCCTTGGGAACCCGGGCACGGATCCCTGTGTCCCGTGTGACCCAATAGTTATTGGGGTTAGGGAGTGGCCATGGACGTCGTGTGGCTTCCCTGCCTGCCCACCTAACCGCGAATCCTGCCTTGACTGTTTTCTGAACAGGAAGTCGCTGTATTCCCGTTTCCAGACTCTGCTGGCAGCGCGTGCATCGCTTCGCCTGTACGACCCCCCGCGGGTGTACGACGAGCCAAAGGGAGCGACGGGAGCGGCGTGCCGGGGGTATTGTCATTCTGCGCGCATTTCATCGCTCTTAAAATGCACGTAGCTTGCAGGACAAATCTGCCTTCGGGAGTACCGGGCATCGCCAGCATATTTCTACTTCCTGGGCCAGCACCTGCACCTGCACCCACAGTCGCGCTCGTAGCCGTACCCTGTTCTGGGACCGCTCTCATCCGGAACAATCACTGCAAGTGCGGGCGCAGGCACAGAGGCGTGTGCCGCTCCAGCTCGGCCGCTCGACATTGACGGCCAACTCGTGGCCATAGAAACATGATACTGGCCCTTCTGTCCAACAGGGCAGTTACTAGACGAACAGGGCCGTGCAGGGAGCATACTATTATGCGTGACGAGGGCGACAGAGCTGATGATGCCAGTGTTGATGGTGTTAGCGTTGGTGGTCGTAGTTCCACTGGTCGTTGTAGATGATAGCCCCTGGGACGGGGAGGCAGCCTGAGGTATGGTACGTGACGAGCGACAAATTAAGCCTATGTTTACCAGCCCCTCCCAATGACTGTGACCGTCTCCCATCGTCAGATTCACCTTTCGTTTCTTTTCACCTGCTTTCCAGAAACACTGGCAAATCGCTGCGCCTGACGGTAGGCAGATAAATAGAGTATAAGAATAGGTTTATGGTAACAATCCCTCGCTATATGTGTTCCACAGCCCCGTGAAGACAAAAACGAAGAGAACCAAGAGGATTGCAACGGTGGACTGTCTGGACATGCTGGGACGGAAAATATCCGACCAAAGGGACCATAGGATGGCGAATTGCGTATGAAGAGGAGTGAGCCTCAACTCTGTCACGGCACTATTCAACTCCCAACAAGATCCCATGCCCAAACATTCGTGATCGATAATCGCAGCCGAGAAGTCTATCAGTCGAATTCGCGACTTTGTCGATATAATGTTCCTGGGGGAAAGGTCGTTATGCATAACGCCTTGCCGATGAATCGTCAACAAGATTCGGAAGATCTCAAGTCTGACGGCAATATCAGTATGTTAGGCTCGCTGTCGAGAAGGCATAACGGACCTCTGAAAGAGTGGCAGGCTTGGGATTGTTTTTACAGGACCGCCACAAAAATCGACCAAAATACACCTGTATTGAACGCCAGCATGTTCGCCGGTGAAATGGCCGTAATATCTGGGTATACCAACACCACGCAGGCCACGGAGCTTGGCATATGCCCTGGCTTCGATATCGAGATATTCCTCCACACCAGCATTAGCAAGCTTCACGACAACCTGGCCGTAGCACAGAATGTGAATGAAGAGCTCGGCCAGAGAGACGCGTCCAAAGCCGCCAGCACCGAGGAAGTCTTTCATGTACACATCGGCACTCCGGACATGGGTGACAGGCGTCTGCATCTTGTCAACCCGCATCATCGGGATATCAACAAGTAATCTGCCCGCAGCAGCAGTGGTGTGCAGCATCATCTATAAGTTGTTTGAGCCGATGCGTAGACACTGTAAGCGCGAAGCGTCTTGTCGACGCGCTGTGAGTTCGTTCGGCAGAGTCGAGTTCTGAGAGGGTAGATTTGTTGAAGTCGAGTCGGGTCGGTCGGACGTGGTTCAGTCGTCCACGTCGTTGCCTTAAGAAGTGATTGTCGCCCAGAGGGTCCGAGAGAACGAGCGAGAGCGAGAAGGAGGAGAAAGGAAGGGGACAGAACAAAATCGAGACGAGACGACGGAGACGCGAGTCGGCACGGCAGCGCGGTAAAACGTTCCAAGTCGTTCGGCCAGAAGGAAAGGAAGTCGAAAGAGCGGCGAGAGTCTTTGAGTCGCGCAGAGAGAAGAGGGGAAAGGAAGGATTAATTGACTAAAATCCCCTGCCTCTACACGAGGCCTTTCGAGGCTTATATACATGTCCGGTCATCTAAACAGGATCTACGAAGGTGGCGAGACGTATGGCGAAACATATGGTATCGTTCTGGGGTGACAAGCGGGTATGAAGTGTAAGTGACGCAGAGTATATGCAATTTTGTCGGTGAGGAATGTTGCGGCGCGGTGCGTGTCGAGGCTTTGGACGTCGGCTGCTAGTAGTGTCGTATGGTAGCGTAGATAAAGGGGACCAAAAGTAGATAAAAGAGTGACGGGCGTACGAATTTGTTATCTACGGATCTCCTAGTGCGAGCAGGACAACCCAGGGAGGGCGACGGCCGCCAGTTCGGGATTTCGACGGAATGGGTCCTGGCGACGCTTGGACGTTAGCTCGATCGGGACGTCTGGTTAGGGGCTTGGGCGATGCGGGTGTTCTTCGGCGCGCGGTCGTTTTGGGGTGGAGAGCGGGAATGAGGGTTGAGAGGAAGAGGAGGTGGGAGACGGAGGACAAGTCGAACGTGTGACGAGGGCTGACATGCGCTGACAAATCGATGTGGTGACAGATTAGATAGTCGTGCTCAGATCCGTGTGCGTGTGCGTGGGCGCTCCGGATCGCTCGTTCCGAGGTCAGCCGTTGGCACGTACGGTATTGGACTTGTACTTACGGTGGTCAAGTCTTCTGGAGGTGCTGGAGCAAAGAGTTGAGCCTTGTGGTTCCGAGTTTGCAGACCAGCGTCTCTGGAACCCACGATCTGTGGAGGTGCTGGGACGGTGTCTCGCATCCCATCAAAAAAGGGTATGTCGTCCTTGCCAGTCAACAGCATGTAGCAGACGAGTGAATAGAGTGAACGCGGGGACAGATGATTTGTTGCTATCTCCTCCGAGATGATCGCATACGGGTGCTCGTCCTTATACTCTATCCGTACGATCCGCAGAGATGTCCCACAATGTAGTACACCCCAACGGAGGCCCTCTTTGACCATGTAGACCGTCAACTGCAATAAACGTTAAACGAGCAAGAGAATGCCAGCAGATACCGACACACCTTGAAAAATATGGACCGAAATCCATATTCCGTGTTGTTCATACGTAAAGGTGCAGTCCGGCAAAGTGCATCAATTTCCTCTTTGGTGCAGTTTTTACCGAAGACCTTCGCACTCTTGTCTTCAACGGCAAGTACCATGCATCCTTGTGTATCCCGGACGACCGAGTCCATTTGCACGTTCACGCGACTGTTCAGGACCTCGGTTTCGAGCTGAAAGCGCTGCCCTACCGCGCCCAAACAGGTGATACAGGTGCCTAAGACACGATGCGTCACCAACCAGACACTCGCTTCGCGACCAATCCTCATAGGCCCTTGAGTGGCCTCTTGGGTATAGTAAGTGGCCAAGTTTTCCGCCTCACGAAGAGACGTCGGGTTCACAACGCGATGTTTTGGCAGGACTCGGTCAAATAAGTCGTCAACCATGGACGACGCCATGTCCTGAAAGTTGATCGCGGCGAATGGGAAGTCACTGTCGGAGATTGAAACTGATACGGTGTCGTATGGGTGAGTTTGCGTGGAACCCGTCAATTTGGTGGTATGCGACGGCAACGTAACTAATCGGAGGAAGCCTGCAAGACTTCCTCCAATTAGCTACGTTGCAAGACCTCCAGCATTTTTAGGCCTTATCGTTAGCTCTGATGAGTCTAGAGGTGCGACGGTGGTTAGTACAAGCAGGCGGATAAATAGAGGATGAGAACGGGTTTATGGGGTAGCAGGTAGCGGGTGAGCTAGGTATCCTGAGCCAGCGCAAAAAAGACGTAACTCACCGGCCGTCTGAACAAGGGTCGGGCTACCTCCAGCAGGTAGCTCTACGAAAATGCGGAGATGATTAACGGGGGATTTCACGGGCCATATGTCACTGATTTCTTTTGACGGTCGCAATCGTTGGCTGTTGGCATTGGGCTGATATTGGCCAGCAGATATGATGTCCTCCACATCATCGAGCGCTATATCAACCTGCAGATGTACAAAGCCAGCAGGCCATTCATTACATCGATGTTCACACAGAGATCATGACAGCGCACCTTCCCGAGCTTGAGGCGTGGAGCGCCCACTCCAAGCTTGGCGAAGTACGGGGCGTCCTTGTTATAGATTTGTTCTTTTAGGTCTTCAACAACGCCGTCGCGTAAGGTGCGAATCCTAAAGGGATTACATTGGCCCTCAATATAGCACCATAGTACTAGTGATGTAGACGTAGAAAAGTACTACCAGAATTGACGGAGAGGGAAGCGGATAGGAAGCGGGAAAGAATTGAGAGACGTATCGGAGAAGGGGGTGCTGTTGGCGTTGTAGATGAGGGTGGTGGAGGTGTGCGGGAAGTAGAACTTGTTGTTAAGATATGTTTCTGGGCCAAAGTGAATCCCGACCACGGAGGATATCGCTGGCTGGTCGAACGATGGGCAAAGGTGAGAGCCTGAGGGACGGACAGGCCTCGTCGCACCCGAGTACCGGACAAGTGCACCGAGACGGCGACAAGGCCGCGAATGCGCAAACAGAGCATCGAGCTCCCCAGGTTCACTGGGTCGTGAGTTGAGAATGCGACAGAGGAATGATGCCACGTGTGCGTCATGTGATGATTTCTCACGTGAGGAGAGAAGAGGCTCACGGTAAGGCCGGCACCGTACTTTGGCAAAGGCAAGAGTCTTTGAGTATTTCTTTGTGCCTCTTTCTGAAAATGAATTTGGGAGTGAGCTTTCTTTGAGGTCTAGCTTCCTTTTCAGCTTTTCGACTTTTCGACTTGTACGAGTCCAAAAAGTTAACTCAGGGAGGAAGTGCCGTACAGCTATTCCTTGACCTTAAAGACGTTCAACGCAACGGGGACAGCGCCTGGCCTGAAAAACGCCACGTAATTTCAGGCTCCTCTTCTCTCCATCCCTCTCGTCTCGTCCGTCTCTGACCCCTTCGTACGGCAACTTTGTCATACCCAGGGTTTTCTCGATTGGGCCTTAAGACCGATTTACACCGACCCGACCGATTTACACCGAATGGACCGATTTCAGTGCACGTGATGCACGTGATCCCGGCCCGTCCGCCGCCGTCGAGTTGGGCTCGCTCACCGTGTTGCGTGTTGCGGGGGAACGCTTTAGAGAGCATTTGATTTGTCAGCCGCGCCTCAGGCCAAACCCGCCACTCAAAGCCCACAAACGCGAGGAAATTGTGGGTTAATTGACGACGAGGCCATGTCTATAACGAAGGTACTCAGTCACCCGTGCGTTCACGATGACTGTATTATATTCACCTATAACGAAGGTACTACAGGATACTTTAGCTTCAGGAATAAGAGATAAACGAACAGGGGTATTACTCACCTCAGTCACCCGTGCGTTCACGATGACTGAGGCGTTCTACGAGCGATTGTCCGTACTTAAATACTACAAGGGGACGCTACAGAGTCTTAAAGTGGGTAAACACATGTAAAAGAGCCACGACTTTCAGTGCACGAGAAGTAAGCGAAGTATCTACTTGATACGGGAGTATCTATCTGTAAGTGACACATGTGAGCGACGTAAAGTTTCCGAGAAGTATATACGAGTCCGATCTCGAGCCTAAGGTACAAAACCCATGCGAGCGCGCTCCAAATGCGCAGATCTCCATATGAATTCTCAGCACGATCAGCAAAGCATGGCTTCGCGATCTGAGCGCCTCGATATTCGACAGAAATAACATATGATACTCGTACACGAAATAACAATAGGCACCGAGCGGTCATTCGAGAATCGAGACCGTTGCGCTCAGAGGCGCATTTTCCACCAAATTCCAGATCTGCTCGCTGATTCCCGCTGGTACCGGTCACCCAAAACGACTTTGCTCAGGGCCCTAGGACGTGATTACCACCCTCTGCTTCGGATCCCCAGAATCTGTCCCAACTACGGCTTCAATGGCCTGTACGACATCGATCCCGTCCACAACTTCACCAAACACAACGTGCTGCCACTTGTCATGCCATTGGCGTCACATACCCCCAAAATATTCACCATGGATGGAGCGCCCACCCGTTCGTTGTGTTCCGTGAAATCGCCGCCCTATATCATAAACTATCGCGGCGCGGGGTATTACGTCGGTCACGGATCCAACAACAGAAAGAAAAAAAGTCGCGCAAAGAGGGGATGAGGAGATGAAGCGACGGCTAGCACGCACTTTGGGGATAATCCGATGGAACGTACTCTGCGCGTAGCCAAACCCGTGCTATCCCGTCGCGAGCTCCCGAAAGTTCTGCGCGGTACGTGGCACCGACTGGTCGAACAACCGGAACACGATCCTGCCTGCCGACTTCGTATCGATCGCGACATTAAACTGCGTTGCATGCGCGCGGGTTGTCTGACGTTTTCGTCGGAAGTCAGGTGGGGGTGACGCACAAACACGTTCGCTCTGTCACGTCCTCCTTTTCTGCACGACCCTCCAGGTGGCGAATGGATACGGGTTGGGTTATACGTATCAGGATAAAAAGAAGGAATGTGCTCACAGGGATGTTTTTGCTACTGAAACAGATGTGGTGAAACGGCGCAGGAAGGACGCCATTTCCAATAGGGTATGTGTTGGGGGGGGAGATCACCTCCGGTTCCGTGTGTGTGTCACGTGCCGGGGAATCAATCGACTTCGTACTCAGGCCATCATTCGACTCGGACTTCAAAAACTTCGGCAACGAGTAAATTATTTTTTCTTCCTCGTCCTCCGGTCACTGCCCATCGAACGCTTAACTACCCGGGCCCCTTCACCATCCTGACAGAGTGCACGACCCCGAGCCTGAGAGTGTGCATAGTCAGCCGGGCCTGTCTCAGCTGCAAATTGGCTGAGGCCATCGTGTCCGTCATATACCACGTCGTCTTCGACCCGACGGGGTTGCTAGGCGTGGTGAGATGGCCATCTCGGTCGGCCTGCACGCGGGGTGAGTTGGCATCGAGGTGGGTCTATGGTATTATGGACACCCTCGAGGTGATCCCGCGAACGCTCGTGCAGGATGCGGGTGCGTTAACCGCGCTCCGCGTGCGCTTCTTTTTCTTTCTCTTTCTAGTTTTGCCTTGTTTTGGTTTTGGCTTTTATTTACAACCTCCCCTTCCGACCCTTTTCTAAGCATATATTCGAGCGGACTCGGAAAGCATTCGTAGGGTATTGACAGAGAGACAGGCGAGATCGTGTATGTGCATATGAAGATGCACAGTCTGTATGAATCTCCCAGCATCGTTGGCTCCTTCATCCCAAACTCCTTTCCACAATTAGCGCCGGCGTGCATGAAACTACGAAAAAATGCGTCGACGACCTTCAACTTTACTTCCTTTCTTAACGAATAATAACCCATTTCATTAACTACAGTAATAACCTCTTTGCTTTTGAGTCTGTGCAGGCCAACCCGTGTCTTATTACGTGTAGATGACTTCCTTCAGGTGGCACAGCCTGAAGGAACGACGGGCAGGGGTAGCACCCACCTCAAGAGGACCCTTTACAGGAATGATTTAGCTAGCAGTCGATTGTAGCAGGACCTTGCATTCCGATAATCGGAACCACTTCCAGTTGACGTGAGTGAACTAAAACAATCCTCCCAGCAAAAGTTTGCAACTTAGCGCCAGGGATCGCATCGCCTTGCTTTAGGAAATTAATTCCCAAGGTACAAGGCGTATTTCCCTGGTCAACACCAGGCACGCGAGCACTGCCATCAAACCCTCTTCCCTAGCCCCCGTCCGCCGTTCCTCACAATCTTCTCCTCCTCCTCACCCCTCTATCACGATGTTCATTATTCTTGTCATCCTCGCAGCCACTCGCGCATCTCCTCTTGCCCTACCATCACCTCTCGTCTCGACTGTCCAACTTCAACCACCCTCCTGTAACGATCCTAGTCCAGAGAGGTCGCTCTGGGACATTATACGTAGTTGTTCCGTCACCATCTTCTTGTGCACTTGGGCCTCAGTGCACCCTAACATCCCAAGCCCTGACGAGAGGTGGCCAAGACTCGCAATCCGACGTGTCGGACTTATGCTCCTTGCCCTTTTTGTGCCAGAAGCAATCATTGCATGGGCACTGAGGCAGCGACTGGCTGCCACTAAACTAGCAGAAGAGAACAAAGGTCAGTCCCAAAAACTGAGGGCAAAAATCAATATTGACCATTTGACACAGAAGAGGGATGGACGACCACCCACGGATTCTTTGCAATCATGGGTGGTTTTATGGAATACGAAGGAAACCGACCGATCCGAGTGTTGTATCCCTCGCAGCTAGGATCCTATTCTCTGACGGGGAATGGTGGTTTCCCGAGGATCTCAAAAGCAGAGATTGAGGACAAGAGCAAGAGCGATGCTATCTCCAAAGCGTTCGTCGTCCTGCAGACGGGCTGGTTCGTTACGCAATGCATCGCTCGAGGAGTCCAAGGCCTACCGATCACGGAGCTGGAGTTTGCGACTGTTGCCTTCGCAGCTCTCAATTTTGTGATGTACCTCTTGTGGTGGGAAAAGCCATTGAACGTGCAACGTGGGGTGCGAGTGTACAAGAAACGAGCGACTGAAGAAATCATGGATGATGGGGATGTGGAAGCTACGACTGGATTTTGGGTCGCACTTCGCGATGCACTTTTTGACCTTCCAGCTACGATCCGGCGCGGGCCGTTTATTTATGACGACGACGTAGATCAAGGACCATGGCTATCACGGGTCCTCTTGTGGCCAATCGTAAGGCCTCTTCTCATCCTAGGTCATCAAGATAGGGAGTATGGGCACTTGAAGAGGGTCGACACGTTTTCTCCGGTCCGGTGGGACAGGCTTCTTCTCCGCGGAGGGGCCTTTCTGTCTGCCATTGCGTCTGCCTTTGGCGCTATTCACTGCATCGGATGGTCGTTCAACTTCCCGCCTAGCACTGAGAAAACCCTCTGGCGTCTCGCTTCCGTCCTTATATTTGTCTTTCCAATTGTGAATATCCCATTCACGTTCCTATTCCGGCTTCTAGAGGTTCCCGGTAAAGAGACATTTGTGGACACATTCGTTTTTTTAGAGGTATTGCTTTATATACTTTGTCGATTGACATTACTCGTACTCCCTATCCTGTGTCTTAGGTCACTTCCCCCTGCAGCCTATCACGTTGTACACTGGACTTCATTGATCCCACATATCTAACGTACTCTTTACAACCAATCATGGTGCTTACCACAATGCAAGGGCTCAGTGATATTTGAAGATTTGTCGACCGCTGCAAAGACAGTCATCAGGAAAATAGGCAAAAACTTTTTGACTTGTGAACTTTTGTCGAAAAAATAGGGTTTTATTGTACCTCTCTCCTGAAAATTAGTTTGCCAATCAACTTTTTTTTGGACTGCAGGTTCCTTTTCGCCTTTTCTACTTTTTTTCCTTACATTTTTTTACCTTTTTTCCTCGGTCGAGCTCGACCGAGCGGGACCGAGCTGGTATAAGTGAAAAAAAGTTTTATGCAGAAATGCTGATGGTGGGTTGCGGTGATATATCCGCTGTGGCCGCTTCTGGCGTTCACTCACATCCAGTTCCTCGAGGTTTGGCGTTCACCCTCAGGAAATCTACCTTGAAACCTTTTTTGGCTCGTAAAAGCCACACACGCAGTGGCACCAATGAATTACAGTACGGTACAGCATGCCTGGGCCGCCCTCGTTACGCGCAGCTTATCTAATGTTAGACCTGGCGCACCCCCCACATCTCTCCTCTCCCCGCTCGTCTCAGATCCCGACGTGTCCACCAAATTAATAGGTCTGGAGATGAGTGCACTGAAAAAAAAATTGATTTAGGAGAACATAAAGGACGCCTTAGCGTACGTTCAATTATTGCTCAATTTAGCCCACCAGGCCTCGTCCGAGTCGCCGCTGCCATCGAATCAACCTGGCTACTCCCTTTCCCTTAAAAGAATCTCCACAACGAGTTCCACGCAAATGATGATGTGCAGAAAAACCCTCCATTGTCACAGAAATGACAGAGCTTTATGGTCATCTGATCTTCAAAGTTACCGCTGCGGCCTTCAAGCTTCGGGTTTCAAGCCCCTCCTCTTCATGTACCACTGCCTACTATCTCAACGAATTGACTATTTGTTCATCTTCATCAAGTCTTTTTCTCCGCTCAGGATCCATTATAGCACCCGCGATGGATGCGTTGGGAAAGCCCGGGTCCGCCTGGCGTCTCGCGTGACCTGACCGGAATTCACTTTATTCTCATTTACTTTCAAACTATGCTAGCAGTGTGTGCATCACTGCGCCAGTACGATGCCCCGCGCTGGCACGACAGGAAGCTCCGATTTCCAGGGCTGGTCTATCACTTAGGCAGTATCGACGGACTCTGGAAGTGCATCATCCTCCGATGGCAGCGCAAAACTCAATCTTAACGACAGCGACCTGTGGCGCACGCTCGAGCAGCAAACAATCCATAGCCACATCGGCTTCGCGTCCTCGAGCGCCGCCACGTCCACCGCATCCCCCGCGCTCTCAACAGTCTTGTAGTACATGATCGCCCAACTGTGCGTGCGCTTCTCTGCAACGAACAGTGGGACGTCCTGTGCGAGCGGAGAGTCGAGCCATTTGCCGCAGTCTGCGGGCTGACGATACCTGCCTGAGAAGCTGAGCACAGATTTCTTGCAGCGTCTGTTTACACCAACGACAAGGATCGATCGTGCCATATAAGTTGTCAATGCAGAGGACAGGAGGGAAGGACACACCTGAATGCTAGATGACACGGGCAGTGGCAATCTGCGCGCGTTTTATCGCTCTTACAGTAAATGCTCACCCACATAGCTTGCCGATAAACCCGCTTCTGGGAGTTCCAGACGTCGCCAGCCCATTTCCGCTTCCTGAGCTAGCACCTGGACCTGTAGCCATAGCCGCACTCGCAACCGCATCCTGTGCTAGGATCACTCTCGTTCAGCGTAGTCAGTGCAGGTGCGGGCGCGGGCGCAGACGCAGGCGCGTGAGTCCCTCCAGCTCCATTTCCAGCTCCCCGGGTCGACATTGACAGCCGATGCGTGGACACAGAATAATAATTCTGGCCCTTCTGCGTCTGCGTAGGTGCTGTCTCCGTCTGAGAGCATTGATGACCGAAACCAGAACCGGCGCTGCCGCGAGTGATGATGATGCGATCGCGCCCACGTCGTTGACTCGTTTCCGCCTAGGAGTTGCGTATGTGTTTATAGGGGAGTGGTGCGTGAGAGATGCCAAGTCCGACAGGGCGGTTAGACGAACGTGCATGGAGCATACTAGTATCGCGCGCGACGATGACGACGAAGTTGGTGCCAGCCCCGATGGGGTTGGTGTTGGCGGTCGTACAGTAGTCGCGCTGGCCGCTGTGGATGGCGGATGTTATGGTGGCACAACGGGGAAGATGCGGATAGTAATCAGAATTCCATTTCGAGTTGAAAGAACAAACCGCGGTCAGTACAACCCGAAAAGTTATTCACCACAGGACAGGTAATGACTAATCGGTAATCCAATCTATTCCGAAGGTCCTCCGGGATATCAAACTGATCCACTGCGCACGTGAAAAACTCCCCTTGAACAGCAAACTTCCGCAGTAAGATAATGTTGTCCCGTAGACGACGCGTACCCATGTACGCAGGTCGTGACTGCGGGTTAAATGGCTCCAGATAAAGGTCGAAACACGTTTGCGCGTTGAAGGAAAGTGGGACAAGGAGAACGTCAACGATAAACGTGAATTTGTTCCACTTCCAGTCCTGATCACCATAGTGATAACAATTCGCCGTCAAAAAAAGTCGCCTGGGAAGGCGTGGAGTGTGAACGGTCGTCATGTAACCTTTCGCGAAGGCATCTCCAAGATCAACGTTCAGATGCTCTACGGCAACATTACAGTAAACTAAAAAAATTCCACACAATAAGTCATCACTCACCTCTATGTATGAGCAACAGGGATTGTCCCGGATTGGTTGCGCCAGAGCCAAGAGCGGGTGACGTCGGTCCACCACCGCCGCCGCCGCCACCGCCGCCATTGCCGCCGAGGAATGATATGTAGGTGTTGGCCATGATGATTGCTATCGAGGAGCAGACGTTCTCAGGAGTGGAACTCTGGGATTCCGAGCTCCCGTATGAGTGGGCTGAATGTTGAGCTGCGCAACGCAGAATGCAAGGACGGTGCGTTATATACAATGTATACACGTGCTCTGGACGTGCCCACGTTCCCAGCTTTGTAGCCCTTGCAGCCGGACTCCATGCCCTAGTGACCTAGCTCGATGGTGATCGATCATCATGGTGGGCCCGAAATCCCTGGTTGAACAAGGTTTGGTAATATCGGTGCCATCATCAACAAAGCCCTGGGTTGTGTTATGGGTTGTGTCCTGGGTTATGCCCTGGGTCGTGTCCTGGGTTGTGCTCCAGGTTATGCCCTGGGTCGTGTCCTGGGTTGTGCCCTGGGTTATGCCCTGGGTCGTGTCCTGGGTTGTACCCTGGGTTCCTTCCCTCACTCCCAAGACCATGTGTTTGCAGAAAACCGGAACATGAGCACGAGGCCGGACTCGGGAGTGCAGTGCCAACTGCCAAGTCATCAGGAAAATATTGACAAACGTTTTGGCTTATCAGCTTACATGATTGAAAAGGCGCAATTAATCTTGACATAACCGGGACTCGAGGCTGTATTTCATGGCCAAATTTGCAGGGTTACGCGATCCCGTCGCCTTAGACCTTGCCCTTGAGTACTTCTTGTCTGTTGTTTGTAGTTCGAGTTCGGGAATTCCCGGCCCGGACGGTCCAGTCACGAGCTGCTTACCTAAGGTCAGACAACCGTCGAGTCCTTGGAGTCGATCGTGCTTTTGAAACCTTTTCCTATTATCCGACGTGTCTACCAAATTAACAGGTCTGGAGAGGAGTGCACCGAAAAGGACTATTTAACAGAACATAAAATACGCGCTAGCGTTCAACCATTGATTAATGGATCGCTCAATCTAGCCCTTGGCCCAGGCTCACGCTTGTCCGAGTAGGCCGCCACCATCCAATCAACGTTAACGTCACTACTTTTCTCTTAGAAGAATCTCTACCACGCACTTTACGAAAGAGACAATGTGCAGAAAGTCACTCTATAGCCACAGCAGCGCTGACAGAGCTTTACGGCCATCTCATCCCCAAGGGCATCCATCCAAGTTTCAAACCCGTCCTTTTTACGAATGGGACCGTTTGTTCATCAACTCCTCGCTCCGCTCAGGAACCATCATTTGAACTTCATAGCATCCGGGATGCATGCCCTGTGGGAAACCCGGGCACGAGGCCCCCCTGGCGTCCCGCGTGACCCAACAAGTTTGTTGGGGGCTGTGGACTCGAGGGTCGTGGAGGGTTGTGTGGGCTCGTGGCTTGGCTGCCTGCCCACCTGACCGCAGATCCTGCCTTGACTTTTTTCTGAACCCGGAAGTCGCATTATTCCCTTTTTAAGACTCTGCTGTTGGCAGCGTGTGCATGCATCACTGCGCCAGTACGACGCCCCACGCTGGCACGACAGGCAGCTTCGATTTCATCTCCAGGGATAGATGACATCCCGAGTCCCGCGCAACAAGAATTGATTTCCTGTACAGTAATTCATTGGCATAATTCCCGCAGCGCGACCTCCGAGGTTGCCGTAAACTATTGTAGCATCCTGAGGTCCGCCATTCTGGTACTGTATTCCATCCGCTACCAGGTCAAGTTATCTCGAGACTGCCAGTGTACTATTGGCTCTAGCTGCAACTGTGACGACGAGTACTGGTAGCCCGGTGATAGATGGCCGTGACCCCCGCGTCATCGTGCACTCTCGCCTACCTACCGGGAGGAGTCAAAAACCACGATCTCGCCTCGCTCTCGCCGCGCCACTTGTTGTTGGTCCTGGCGCAATCTTTCTTCTGATGCATCGCACAGCCTCGCACAATTTGCATTTGTCCCTCATTTGGGTTAGGTGCTCGCCGGCGGCGGCACCCGTGCTGCCGTGCACCTGCGGGGCACCCTTAACAACCTCATGGCATGGCTTCTAAGTTACTGCCTTGTCGTCCCTTCGACGTCGTCGCTATCGCTATATTGGAAAAGAGGGCCCCCGCGGTCGTACTTGTGCCATCCCCATACTACCGGGCTTGCCTCCCGCGCCCGTCATCAGCGGCGATTGCGGGACTGGCGGTTGGGCAGGCGGGATTTATGGGGTTATGTGGGTAAGAGGCTGGCCGCCACCCATCAATCATTCACGATTCCTTCTGAGGAATACACATGGCGTGGGCGTAGCGTAGATAAACGGATAACGTGACTACGGGCGCAGCGCGGTCCCCTTGGCTGGGTATGGTACTCACATACGGGGCGCGCAGTATATGATCTTGACTCAAAAAACCAAGGACAAACAAGTCCAATCCTGGGGGTCCATCGCCAGTCGCCCGGCCCGAGTGCATTCGACAAACCTCGTCCTTGTGATGATGGAGATCGCTGATTTAGGTCTGGTGTGATCCTCTTGCCTGAAATGGGAACAGTGTTTAGCCAACATCGTGTCCTGGTACATGATGAATCAGTTCTAGTGTAAGGATCTACTGCAATTGATCACTTACAAAGCCTCATTCTCTGGCTCCAGGCTGCATGCGTTAGGCTTCATAGATTCCGTCGGTCACTAGGCCCACCACTTTGCTTCTCTGTCTAAATCGGCGTGCTCGGCTGGCCTTGCACGGGCAACATCTCGTTCGTTGACGCATGGTCTGGTCGAATTCTGTGTAGTCAAGCTACGGAATGAGATAAGCTGCTGCTGCATGGCTCAGACTGTGAGACTTGCGTAGGCATAAGTATGCCCTCGGGGTTAGTCGTCGGCCGGGAACGACGAGGAGGAAGAGCGTCAAGGTTGCAGTTGCTACGCCTATGCCTCCCGATTTGCTCCATTTAATCAGCATATGTTGTGCCGCACAATTTTGTGGGGGGGATCCCAAGGATATCTCTGGCCGACGTTCCCTTGTCTTGTGCGCAGCGCAACGTGGCGGTGTGCGATATGAATTGGGGAATATCTCGAGCACGAGCACGGTATCAACGATCGATCTGCCCGTCCTCTCAGCGCATTTCTCGTGATGGCGCCATGAAGCAATCATTGTTAGATGTGACGAAAGTGATACAGTAGTAGTAGATCCCACTGGAGAAAGATCTCACTCTGCTAATACATTCACACAAAAAAATAGCTGGTAGGAAGCACCGGGGAACTTTGATGATCGCGGTGCCGAAGGTGAGGATCGTCCGTTGCCCCAAATCCAGGCTGTTGAGCGGTGAAGATGCGGGTGACGCATCGATCTTCGTGATCCCATCGAAAATTGGATCATGGTAATATGTCGATGAGAACAGCAAATTGCGTGATGTGTCGGCCACTGCTGACCGTCCGTCACGCGTAAAATCTGCGCGGAACCGGGCTTCGCAGTATTGACATCACCATTAACGGTGCCTGCTCTGATAACTG
This sequence comes from Russula dissimulans, assembly GCA_022376545.1. Lineage (NCBI taxonomy): Eukaryota > Fungi > Basidiomycota > Agaricomycetes > Russulales > Russulaceae > Russula > Russula dissimulans. The sequence continues at coordinate 256,100 of WTXJ01000039.1, forward strand.
GGATGGGCGATCAGGCGCCTGGAAGAAGAAATTTCTATGGAGTTGATTGATGCCAGAAGGCCTGAGATTTACGACAAGGAAAGAGAAAACATTGTAAGGGCCGGGTGTTGCCGTCTTGTGGGGCCAAGGCACGAACAACGACCGTCGCCTCGCCTCACCCTTTTTGCTTTCGACCGCCGTTTGGTCGCTCCTCTCATGCCTAGCCTATTTTCTCGCTCCCGTACAACTTCCTCTCCTCTCAAAGCGCCAAAGCCCAGCTCTGAAACTTCAGACGAGTTCGGCAGAGTCCCCAGCCGTGGTTCTGCTCTCGTCCCCGCCACAGTCCCCGCGGCAAAGAAAGAAAGAAATGGCGAAAAGCCCCGCACCCGCACCTTGAGTGCAGCCAAGGGTAGGGCACCAGGTCTCCCTATGAACGAGGACGAGCCTGTCATCCCAGACGGCAGCTTCTTCCCTCTCGACCTCGACCCACCAAGCGGTGACCCCGCAAGTTCGTCCGAATCAGAACGAGGTCCGTCCTATCTCGCTCTTTTCCCCATCCCCCATCAGTCTTTCCCTAAGCGCCGTGGCATCCGGGCTCGTTCTTTCTCCCTGTGCGATCGCACGCGTCGTTATTTTGGCGATCGCCCGTGCAGCGTGTCACGTCGCGCGTCGCCTGTGCGCCTCTGTGGTGGCCCCATCGCGCGCCTCTCATGCTTCCACCCCTTCAGATCCACCTTGCTAACCATCATCATCACAGGGTCCCGCCAATCTGACCAAGAGTACGGCTACCTCTCGTACCAGCACCACGTCGTGCTCGGCCTCGACGAGGTTGACCGTCTCGTCCACATCGTCACCAACGAGCTCGGCACACGTGGGCTCACTACCCCTTTCCTCTTTTCCAGCCTTGCCCTTGACGTCAATTCCTCTGGCGTTCGTCGCCTTATCCAAGCTTTCCTTCGTACCTGTGTATCGTTCCCGGCCCCGGACGCGGAGCGCACATGGCGTGAAGAAGCCTGCTTTGCGGACCCCGCAGAGCTTGCCATGTTTCTCCGCTGGGGTCTCGCTCGAGTTATGCGCGTCTCTGGAGGCAGTGCCGTTCGTGGGCTCCTCTCGTGGGACATGTACGTCGAGTGGAGCGAAACCGAGCTTCGTAAGTGATCTTCTCCGCTTTGTCTGTTTACTAACAATGTTGATTCCCCGTTTTAGTTCAAGACTATCCATCGGCCCATTTTGAAGCACTGGTTGCGCCCTTACAGCAACCTCTTCAGTCAATCATCATCAACGTTCTCTCCCTTCTCGCGCGCCTTACCGCCCACTCTTCATCTTCAGGACATACCCCTCCCACGCTCTCTCCTCTTTTCGGTCCTCTTCTTTTCGGCCTTGGCTCCCCTGCGTTACCTTTCCACCACACTTATCTCCAATATCTCCGTGCCACCTATGCCATGGAACACGTCTTGCTTGCCTTTGTTCGCTGGCAGGATGCGCCGAGCAACGAGCCATCAGGTTCCTTCGGCGGACACGGTAGCGCTTCATCGCTTGGCGTACCCACGCGCCTCAAAGATTGGATTCGTGGCTACCCAGCTATGCTCCCAGAACCAGCCACACGCTCGAGGAAGCATGACAGGCTTCAACCCCGCCGCGGTGCCCGCACTATGCGCGTCGTGAGTGTAAGACGAAACGTCCGGATGTATTCGCCCGATCTCATCAAGACCGCCGCGAGTTGGGCTGCCAGAGCTCCAAGCGGTGTGACGCATGCCCCAAATCCGTTTGCTCAATCTCGCGATTGGGAGCGCGTTGCCCCACCCACCCTCAAGCTGATGCCACGCTATTCCGACAGCTTCAAGAAGCGCATGGATCTTCCTCCCAACTTTCACCCACGTATGGGTGTTGCCTCATCGAATACGTCTATCGCTTCCTCTACTACGGTATCGACTGTTGGAGACAGCCCCACATCAGACTACTTTGGCCTTGGGAAGCCAACAATCGCGGGCGAAGAACGTTTCCGGAGTTTGACGGACCTCAAGTGGGGCGAATTTGAAGCGACGGGCTTCGGAGGCTTAGATCCAAGTGAGAGGAAACTCCAGTTTGACCTCACAGAAAGCGCACGGATGGTGCGTCAAGCTTCTGCATTATTTGTCTTCGTCTTGTTCACTATTCCTCGTCGCAGACACGAGCCGCAAAACGCACGACGCTGACCTGGACCGACTTCTCGTCTAGTGGCTTCAGTCGCATGGACGTACCACTCAGCGCGACTCTCCAATTTAGTACCCCCCTCGTGAATTCGATCTCGTCTTGGCCAGAGCAGCAAGCAGAAATCACGCGGAAATTGAAAAAGACGCAGAAGTCGCTTCCGCCATTTGGGTGGGACACAGAGCCGGTTATGGGCACGGAGGTCATCATCGAGGAGGCTTTCATGGACGTCTTCTGCGATCTCGTCTACGGCGGTGGGTGGATGGACGTCGAACGGGAACAGGGCGATCAAGAATGCAATTGGGCTCTGGTGAGCCGCCTTGTTTATGCAAGTCACAATCGCCGCATTAACGACTTTTACAGATCGAGTTCAAGTCACTCCCACTTGCCAGATCGACTGTTTCTGGTGGCGCGGACCCGCGCACTTCCACCACCTGCTTCCTTTTCGAGGAATATGTGCCGCTCGAATACCGCCAGCAGCTCTCTGCGGGCGTCCAAAACAAGAGAACTCTGGCTTCTCTCTTCTCACCCGGGAAGACGAAGCAATGGAAGCAAGCTGCCACACTCAATGGACGTCCTTACGTTGTCGGGCATGTTCCGAGGAGCATGAACTCACGTGAGGCCGAGTTTGAGGGTCTTCTTCGTGGCAATACTAGCTCTACGAAGATGATATCGCTAGGTCGTGATGGGCCCGTAAAGCGAGAGGTTACCCATCCTGAGGGCGGACCTTTTGGTTCTTCGATGAGTCCAGTATCGAAGCGCACTCGGCCGGAGGATATCTCTGCTCCATTGCTCGTAGCCCCGCGGGACGAAGCCACCTTTCGGCCATCCACCCCAATCACCCCAGCAGGTGGCAGTGGCAATAAACGGCGTTTCCGCTTACCCACCGGGCTGCCGCTCACCCCGAACTCACGCACCTCTGGCCTGACTCCTTCTCAGGCAGAAGACATCGAATTCGAGACGCGCCTCGCGAGTTACAGCGACGATGAGTTGAATAGTCTGAACGCGAGCTCACGGAAGATGACGAAGGAGGAACGGCGTCGATCTAAGGATGATGCGTGGGTGGATATTCTAGTCGCTAGCCACGCGCGCCGTGCGGCCAATCAGGACGCGGAGGTTCGCCGCCCCGGCGGTCCGCGACCCCGCAACGCGAGCCGACCAGACCCCGAAGTCGCCAGCCAGGAGGTCGCAAAGGCACTCGCGGGTGTTCGTGGTCCGTCGCCTCAGTTTGATGGGGAGAGCGTTGATATTGAGAGGATGAACGTCCCGCATCGTTCGAGGCTTGACGGGCAGGGGTCTCCTCTGGAAGAGATGTACGCGCCGACGATCCCGAGCACCCTCGACCTGTCCGAGCCCGAGGGGGTGCCGGTAGTAGAGTCCTCCTCGCATTCGCAGCGGCGGGTGGGTTACTTTGACGTGCACCCCGAACGGCGTCGCATGCACGTGGGCCCGGACGACGACCTCTTCGACCAATTTGCACGTGCAGCGGGACAGATGGAGGAGATTCCTCGCCGGAGTGACATCACTGCTACCGAGAGCGTCTATTCATCTGGGCCCTCGCCGCCCCCCTCGCCGCAGCTAACCGTGACCAAACTCTCGACGACGGAACAACACGTCCACCCCGAGCTTAGACTTGCGCCCCTCCCTCCCACTCCTGTGACGCCCCCGGCGCCAAGCCTGCAACCGCAAACGCCTTCCCCGCGCGACCTCCAGCGACAGCAGGAAGTGCGGGATAGGTTGGCAGGAAAGCCCGGTCCCAGGGCGAGCTCTCTGATCGAGATGTACCGTGAGAAGGAACGGCAGGCGACGAGCTCGCGATTGCCGGTTCGGTCTTCACCTAGTGCCCCTGCGCAAGAAGAACCACAGGAACAGCCGCAGACGCAGGAACAGCTACATCTGTCGACGTTGGCGGCGAAAGAATCTACACCCTTGCCGCCACCGCCGCCGCCGATGCCTCCGCGACAAGAGCTGTCTCTTTTCCCCACTGACACACCATTGGTGGATATCGGTCACGGTGGTGAGCTAGGGGCAGAAGAGGAGGAGCACCTCGGGCAGCCGAACTTAGACTTGGATGGTGATGGGCGGGAGAGCCCGTTCCGACGATACAAGCATGGCGCACCGCTGCACAATGTGGTCGAGGAGGAAGAGGAAGAATAAACTCATACGGCGCCAGGAACGATTGCCCGTGCATGGTGCGAGTATCGGAAAAGCCGATGTCGAAACTGCACGCTCGTGGTCGTTTGCCCCTAGCTGCCTTGACACTTGTTTCCAGGTTTTTGACGCACTCTGTCCCCCCCATACATGCCTGCTACTACCCGGTATCCGCTGCTCTGTCGATGAACCCGACGATACGGCCGAGAGGAGAAAAAAGTTATTCGATACCTCATCCGACCCAATTGCTTTTTCTGGCCTTTTATTATAATACTTCAATACCCGCCGGCGCGCACGAAGTACCCCGTACATGTATCACGACTTTGTTTTCCTTCATCGGTCGTCGAACGTCGAACAGTCACTCGCTGTTTTCTTTCTGCCTGCCTCCCCTCCTAAGTTACTTATTATTCCCCTCTATCCCCCTCTCTTCTGTTTTTCATATATTGGCCTTGGCGTGGAACCCAATCTCTCTCTCCTTTCTCCTTTCTCCCCTCCCTTCTACCTCTACCGATAACGGGCGCTCTTTCTTCCCCCGCTTTTTTTCTGCCATCTATGTGATCGATGCTATTATTTTCCTTTCCTTTCCTTCTCTTTCCTCTCGAGCGCTACCATATAGTTACAATCGCTACCGAAACATGATGATGCCTTACACCCGTGCCTCCTCCTTTTCCCCTCCTCCCACCAACCCGCCATTTTTCTATTCTATTAGTCGAGATTAAGTACAATGCTGCACAGTGAATCAAACAATCTCATATCTTGTGAGAACCTTTCCGCGTCTCCCGTATGCCAGCCTCTGAGGCTGCTTTGAATTTGCCGTGTAATTACTATGGCTCCTAAGCGTGCGCGGTGTTTCACGGTTCCGTGGACGGATACTTTGATCTATGATGTGATTGATACTTTCGCGGGGCTGTTTGGGCATGTTCGGTGAGAATTCGTCACTATGTTCTTGCATTCGAGTTTCCTTCTGTGGAGCGAGCTATAATCAGGCCCGGGGTCCCAACTCAATTTCCCCCGTAACCAAAACGACGTTCCATAACTGTAGGTCCCAGGAATCTTTGATAAGGTGCCAAGTTGAAAGTCATTCTCGTACCTTCATACATCCGTATTTCATCTTCTCGTGGTTTCGGGCGCGCGAAAGGCGGCGGGTCCTTCGTCATGTTCGGGCCGGCGACAATCGGTGTGCCGGCCCGGACGTCGGATCTGCCGCTTCTGCACTGCCAAGACACACACAAACGATAGGTTGTGGTGGTACGATAGTCACAACTATGGTCATACTATAACGTGTAAAAAAAAAGTCCAACTGCCAGTGTGAATGGTCAAAATCTCTCTTCCGTCTTCTCTTGATTATCGTCCCATCGTCCGACCTAACCGGCATTTGAATTCTGGGACACTCACAAGCTGATGTCCTCCCAAGCTGATGTCCTCCCCAGTGACGGTGACGCGCAGCCGAGTCTCCCGACATCGCACATGGCCACGCTTCACGTTTCGCATAAATAGAGCAAAGAACTAGGACCATTCTCCGTTCGTTTACCTAATACTCCACCGGTACTAAGTTAGCTACCGTATGAGACTGCAGAGTAGAGACCTCATTGGGGTTCATATGTAGTCGTTCCTTCGTTTGTGCGTCCAATTAGCAACCGGGAGATTTAGGTGAACTTCTCCTCGATGCGATCTGGAAGGGCGTCTCGCCTGCTTCACTTTGCATACGGGGATCCGTGCCATGCTCGAGTAAAAGCTTCACCATCTTGAACTGTCCGCACCAAGCTGCGAAGTGCAACGCAGCCCAGCTGTTTTCCTCCTGCGCGTTCACGAGGGCACCCTGGTCGAGCAACAGTCGCACGACACCCAGGCGATCCCATTCCGCCGCATAGTGCAACAGGGTCCGTTGCCATATGTCCCGAGCATCGACGATTGTCATCACGGCAGTAACGCTTCCTTTAGATGACGCCACGTGCAACGGAGATTCGCAGCCTCCATCTATCGCGTTGGGACCTGCGCCACGGTCAAACAATAACCGCGCGACGTGGTCGTGCCCGCTATCCAATGCGGCGTGCAGTCCAGTCCAGCCGATGACGTCCGAGTGATTCACGCCTGCGCCATGCTCCAGTAGCACCCGCACAGTCTCCAGACTTCCTTGGCGCGATGCTACATACATCAGGAAACCTGCCACAAACTTGTTTTGACTTGTACAAGTGGAAAAGCTCACAAGCTCACAAGTAACCTAGAATTGGCCACAAGTGCATTTACCAACTTATGGTCACAAGTTGACAAGTACAACAAATAGGACAAAAAGCTGTACAAATGACTTAGTTGTGAAAAGTGGGTACTACAGCTTGTTCCACTTGTATACTTGTCTACTTGTACAAGTTGACAAGTAAACAAGCTAATGGATGTTTTGCTGATGTATAGTGGAGACCTCCAGTCAATTTCCATGGCATTCAGATCAGCGCCTCGTTCGATCAGCGCGCGCACAACGTCTGCGTATCCGTGGCTCGATTCCATGTGTAAAGGAGTCCATTGCATGTTGCCTCGAGACCCCACATCAGCACCATGATCCAGGAGGAGTAGCGCAACATTCAGATGCCTCTTCTTCACCGCTGCATGTAGTGGCGTCACGTAGTATCCGCCCCGAGAATTGACATCTTGTGGACGAGCATCGAGGAGGCGCTCTACAACGTCACGGAAACCACACAACGCAGCGTAATACAGAGGAACTGCATCGGGTTGTGCCGGACGAGCAGTCAATCTGGACTTGTGTTTGTCTATATCGTATACCCAGATCCAGACAGAAAAGTGTGGCTTGTCCTTGTCGAACAGGTATTCCATCCCATCTTTGATATCCGTCGAGACATCCTCGAACTGCGCATGATCAACCCAATTTTGAGCCGCATACGAAGCGAGCGGAAAGTTCTCGATCTTGGCCTCGTCAATGCGCTCGTCCAACTGAAGGAGAACGCTCAGACACACTCTCGCGAGAAGAGTGTGGGCTAGCTTCATGTGAACGTAAAAGTTGGAAACATGTTTCGAATATACGATCCGATTCGAGGTCAAGTATTCTCTCACATAGAAGTGTGAGAACTGCACCACTTGGTGGCCATCGACGTTGACCACAGCGACCAGAGTGGAACAAGTGGATAGTATAGATTCTTCAGCATTCTCGGGGCGCCAACCATAATTCAGTCCGGGAATCGATTCCACATTTGCCTGGATCGCAAAAAGCTCCCCAAGTTCTTCAACACGAAGTGGGCGGATGGAAACAACTAGGCACTGGAACAGACGGTAGGCGAATTCCCGTTTCTCCTTATCAATCGCCTGCAAGGTACGTTCGTATGTTTCGTCTAACGTCTCGGACAATTCATCCAGAGCACGACGAATGCTCTGTGGAATACGCCGGGAGAGTGTGTCAAGCTGACAATATATCCACCGGAACCTGGGACACCACCGCTCATTTGAGCAATTGAAAATGCTGGATGAATGATAAAATCATTGCTTACATCCCACCGGCCCTTGCTATGAGCGTATCAATAACTAGCTTCTTATCCTCGTCTCGCCACCTGCGCATCTTTGGATGTGAGTGAACCACTGAATTCATAATCAATGATATCGTCGTTTTGTCCCAATTTGATCATGAAGCGAGACATGTGTTGCCAAGGGCTCAAGAACGTCCAGGATGTCCATATCTAGCCGACTGGTTATGCAGAAATGTACATGCGAGAGCCGTAATTCAACAAGCTCCCGGACGATCTCGAGGACCTCGGCACGTGGGGATGTTAAGCCGTAGGAATTCGGGCATTCATCGAGCGCATCTATGATGATGTAGTGTGTACCCTGTCCTGGAAGCTTGAGCACATTCTTTAAGCATTCTATCAGGGCATCTTCGCTCGGCTGTCGGGAGCCATCGGTGTGGGTCGTATAAAGGGAAAAGAGAACTTGAGACGAATTATCGGATTGATCGCAGAGTTGGACGAGAAGGGAAGATAAAAGACTGCGAGCATCCTGCTTGGCTGCATCTCGAAAGTCAAAGTAGAAAATTGCAAGGGTTGATAATCCAGTCTGACACATGTGTCGGACGTCTTCGATGACAGTTGAGCTGTCGAGAAATGGGAACAGCACCCAACAAATAGCTGTAGTAACGCTTACCAAAGGATACTCTTTCCTGATCCAGCTCAAACATCGGAAACTATCAGCAGTAACAACAGACACGGAGGAGTCATGCATACGTAGGCCGTGGACCCACAGAAGGGAACCAGTGTATTTCCAATGTTTGAAAGCATTTCCTTGCGTAAACCATGTTGTTGTCCCCCCGGTGGTGGGCCTTGCGGGCAATATTTTGATTTATCCATGGATCTGGCGCGGACAACCAACGGCGTAACCGGTTGCCTATGGAGCAACTTTAGCTGATAAATTTGGAAAACTATTCATGAGATTGATACGGACGTTTGGTCTTGTTTGCATTAATCGCTAATTCTTGCATCAGGACTAGCCGACAATCCTCAAAATGTAGTCATTCGTGCAGGTCAGGGAGACGCACCAAGTGCCTGTCGGATATCGTCTGTTGATGCCTTTCCATCTACCAAAGCGGTGTTTCGAGCAGAATCATACCAACAAACCAGTGCGCACCTTCCATTACATTGTACATTTTGTTGACCAGACCATATACAACGTCGAGAGTCTGGGCAGCCGTCGTCTTGGACTCCTCGAGGGTAAGTCTATCCAGCCTCTGCAAGACAGATTCAATATCCTTCTCTCCTAATAGTTTCTTTGCGTATTTCTCTGCCACGGAATTAGCTAGAAGTAATTGTTAGCAAGGGCAGACTGACTGAATCGACCCTGGTGTATCTGCTTTGTGGCGAGAGCGAGGACAGAGAGTAATTCGACCATTACATTGACGAGAATTTCGGCCATCGCAGGAGTCGGCAGGATCTTGGTGTAAATGATGAGTCGTCTGAGAAAATTCTCGATGCATTGAAAGACTTCGACGAGGGCGTCATAGCTTGCCCGTGCATCCTTGGCCGTCTAGCGATCTCAGACATGAGAAGAAATAAAGTGGAAATGTAAGAAAACGCACAGAAAGAAGAACGCTGATCCCAGTGAAGATTGCTGTTGCAGGAGGAAACACCTATGAGACAAAGACTCGGGTGTTGAAGAAGACAGGAAGAAAAGCAGTAAATTAGTTGAGACGTACGAGGCCGATGCCAGTCCTAACGGCAGCACTCGTAGAGAGGGCTTGCAAGCCAATGATTACGGGCTGAAGCCATCTTGTCAACTTGTGATCGCCTTTCTTGAATTCATCGAATATTTGAGCTTGTTCTTGGAATAGAGAGAGGAGGGAATCGGGGGAGTCACAGTTCTCGATCTTGGAGGCGAGTGGGTGGCTGCGGAGATCATACCCGGTCTGTTCGATGTATTCGACCAAAGCGGCACTGAAGAAGGCTTCGAAGTTAGAGGAGATGCTAAGCGTGGAAGACATTGGGTTCAAGTCAGTGGAGAGGCAATCAGATGCAGGTACCTTACGTACTTGCCTGCCTCGTGCTGACCACGATCATACATTAGTGAAATGGGCGCCTTGTACCTCGGGAATTGATTTCCTAAAACAACGTTATGATGGGATAACCGGAACCAAGTTGCACACTTTCAGTTGAGGATAGTTTGAGCTCACTTTACGTCAACTGAGAGCAGTTCCGATTAGCCTCTTCACACACTGCTGCGAGTCATCGAAGAACCCGCGTTGGAGAAATCAGAACGCAAAGTTCTACTACAATCGGTCGCTAGGTCACTGTTAGTGACTAAAAATCCTGACCAGCCAGCTAGAATCGTTCCTGTATAGGGTCCTCTGGAGGTGGGGCTACTGCTGCCCGTCGTTCCTTCAAGTTGTGTCGGTCATCTACACCCAACAAACACCCGCGTACTGCACAGGCAAAACGAGAAACGAAGAAATAAATAAATGGGTCATCATTTGTTAAGAAAAGAAGTCAAATGCGCGCACCTGGCCAGCGATTTTGAAGGTTTTGATCTTCTCGATGAGGGAAATGGGGTGACCTGGAACTTGGAGCTCAGCGGCATAACTTTTCGCGGTTTTATGCACGCCGCCGCCAGTTGTGAGGAGTTGGAGACAACGAGCCAACAACGCTTAGTAGAGACTGATACAGAGTGCATTTTTCACCGAAACATACCATCGAATTCAATATCAGGTGAAATCAGTACACATTCGGCGAGTTTTACAAACACGCAGGAACTGGCTCGCAGTCTGGTTACTGCCACACTATTCGGGAATTCGAGCTTAGGGCATAGTTGCACAGGGTTTCCCAACGAACATGGTGAGCCAGCTGGCTTTGGGACGTCTTGTCACTGTGATAAACTGAGACCGAGTCCGAATCGCCTTCAGACTCGGACTCGGTGAGCACGATTTCCCAGCACGTGACACGCAAGCGCCCAGACGGTACACCCTATCCTATTGGAAATGGCCTCCTTCCTGCGCCGTTTCACCACCTCTGCTTCGATAACAAAAACGCCCCTGTGAGCACACCCCCGGATCCGTTCGTCACCTGCGGGGTGATGCAGTAGACTAGGGCGTGATAGAGCGAACGTGTTTGTGCGTCACCCCCCACTTCGCTTCCGAAGACCTGGCACGTTTTTTTTTCAACGCAACGTAGTTTAATGCTGCGATCAAGTCGAAGCCGGTAGGCAAGATCGTGATGGTGAAATGTAGGTTCCGTTTCAAATCATGTAGCTTTTTACCTTCTTTAGTAACTTGTATGAGCCCAAAAAAGTTTTAAGGCAGATTTCCTGAGTCCTGACGGCAAACGCTAAACTTCGAATGTGAGTGAACGCCAGAAGCGGCCACAGCGGATATATCACCGCAACCCACTGTCTTTGATCTACAAACATTCAAATATCACGGAGCCCTTGCATTGTGGTAAGCACCATGATTGGTTGTAAAGAGTACATTAGATATGTGGGATCAATGAAGTCCAGTGTACAACATGATAGGCTGCAGGGGGAAGTGATCTAAGACACAGGAAGTACGAGTAATGCCAATCGACAAAGTATATAAAGCAATGCCTCTAAAGTCATGAGTATGCCCCAAAATTTCTCTTTACCGGGAACCTTTAGAAGGTAAAATAGGAACGTGATTGGGATATTCGCAATCGGAAAAACAAATATAGGGACGGAAGCGAGACGCCAGAGGGTTTTCTCAGTGCTAGACGGGAAACTGAACGACCATCCGATGCAGTGACACTATGGGGACGCTAAAGGGGGAAAATTGCCCTCCGGACGGGCGGAGACTGGAAAAACGGGTGGTTAATGGCTGGTGTTATAACCTGCCATTTAGCGGTTGATGCAGCACCTGATCAGGATCGCCCTTTTAAGGGGTGAAATTCACCTGTGGAAAACTCAGAGAATTTTTCGTTATTTGGAGGGTGGTAACCACCCTCCAGAGTGGCAAATATGTGCTGCTGAAATTTTTTCGAATCCCATATATTTGAAAGGTCGACGACAACCCTTTCAAAGGGGGCTTGCCACCCTCCAAGTTTGGTGACTGCCGGACCGGGTGAGCCGCCTTGGAGGGTGACGAAAATTTGGCAGAGTTGAGTTTGCATACTGCTTCTATTATATAATCAGGCTGGTTTTCTCGTTGTCTCTGCCTCACCGCTTCTTGCTTTGTCCACCTCCTCCCCACTCTTGGGTTCAGTCATATGGTATGTCTTCCTTTTATTTTTTGATGCTTCATGTTCTGTGCAGCCGATACATCAACGCTAACCCCCTCCCTGGCATCAATGTTGGATCAGTGATAGCGGACAATGGTAGCCCAACTAAACAGTTGCAGCGGCACACCAGCAGCAGCATGGCAAAGGCCGCGGGGCTGGCACCACTCTTGAGTTCACTCATATGGTACGTCTTCCCTTTTTTTCCTGCTTCATGTTTTTCACAGGCCCTATTGCCAACCCCCACCCCCCTGCCCTCACGATGAGTGATAGTGACAATGACAGTGGTGGCCGCACGATGGTGAGGGCAGCAGCAGCACCAATGCGACGCTGGCACTGGCAACAACACGACAGTGACAGTAGCACCACCAGCGAAACGACAGTGACACCAGGGCCAGCAGCAACGTGACGGCGACAATGACGGCACACCGCACCAGCATCGACACCAGCAGTAGCGCGGTGGCTGTACGACAAACAGCACCAGCGGTGCAGCGGTGGCACAATGGCAGCGCCAGCAGCAGCAGCGTGGCGGCTGCATGACAGGCAGCACTAGCACCAGCACCAGCATGGGTGGCATGATGGGCAGCAGGAGCAGGAGCAGCACAGCAGCAGGAACAGCGCCATGGTAGCACGACAGGCAGTGGTAGTGTGGTGGGACGACAGACAGTGGCAGCGTGGTAGGACGACAGACAGTGGCAGCGCAGCGGTGCAATGGGCACCAGTGGCAGCAACATAGCAGCAGCACGATAGCAGGAGCATCGCGGCAGTAGCACGGTGATGGCATAACAGGCAGTGGCAGCAGCGTAGCAACAGCATGATGGGCAGCAGCAGGAGCAGGAGCAGCACACCAGTGGTATGGCAGGAAAATATCCCTATGTTTGTGACCTTGCTTGTTCAGTTATTAGATGCCACTACTTTCGTAGAGTTAGCTTTTAATTATAACAACCTTTGTTGCCCATTGTTTCGTGTGTGCAACATTCAGCAGCCATTTGTAATGGGCTGATTATCAGCCCTTGACTGCAGGCAGATTGAAAGGCCACATCTAATTGGGTGGTTATCAGCCCTCCAGATGACGGGAGGAATTCAACCGTTGAGTGGCGGCCACTTTCTTGGGCATTATTCACCCTTGCATTGGGTGGTTTCAGCCTCACACTGTGTCATGCAATGAAAAAAAAAGAAGGGCATTTTTTTAAGCTATCGGCTGATGTTCGGCCGCTGAGACATCAACATTAGCGGGCAAAAAACACCCAACAGGAGGGCTGTAGAGGCTGGTCACAAGCCCACCAGCCGGCATGCACCCACCTTTTTGTCGGGTGATGCCCTTCCCAGCCGCCGGGTGTTTTTCGCCTTTTGGGACCTTCATAGTGTGAATAGCGCCAAAGCCAGACGCAATGGCAGACACAAGGACCGCTTCGCGGACAGGAGCCCTGTCCCACCGGACCGGAGAAAACGTGCCGACCCTCTTCAAGTGCTCATAGCGCTCATACTCACTATCTTGGTGAACTAGGATTAGAAGAGGCCTGAAGATTGGCCAGAAAAGGACCCGGAATAGCCATGGGTTTTCATTTGTTTCATCATAAATAAACGGTCCGCGTCGGATCCTAGCTGGAAGGTCACATCAGTACTTTTGCAAGATCTGAAATACTGAGATTTTCGTTCAGTCGCTTTCAGTCGTTTCAGTCAGTCAGGGCTTCGGATTAATTTTTGAGTGCTACAAAAATTACCTTCAGTCATCTCAGTCGTTTCAGTCACTCAGTAAAAATTTTAATTTTCGGATCTCGAGGTCTAGCTACATACAACAGGTTTTTCTCATCCTATACTAACTAATATCTTAATGGTGTGCCACAGAGGCAGGGAGGCATCCCACGCAGGCAGACATGCAGGCGTGTGGGCTGCTGCTGCTGTTGCGGTCGCCATTGCTGATCAGGCAGACAGGAGATGTGGGCAGTGTGCCACGCAGACGGGCGGGCGCAGAGCCAGGTGCGTGAGTGTGCGGGCAGATGATGGGAGTGCGTGTGTGCGGGCATGTGGGCGGGCATGTTTGTATGTCGTGTCGCTATTGCCGCTGTTGAGATTGCCATTGTGTTGTAGCCGCAATCGCCATCACGCTATAACTGCCACTGCCGTTGCGTCGTGGCCGCGGCCGCCATCGCCATCGCGTCACGGCCGCCGTTGCCATCGAACCGTCGCCACCCATCATAGCTGCCGCTGTCACCGTGCTAGTGCTACCGCTGTCGCAGTTGATGTGTCTGCTATTGTTACCATCAAAGCCCGAAGCGTAAAAAAAAACATAACAACAACGTACCACTATGACTAAATGTCAACCTGTAAGGTGGGCAAATGGGCAGGTGGGCGGTCGAGACCCAGGCTGGCAGTTTCGCTTCTATTGGGATCAGCGCTGGGGACATGGTGAAAATGGGAGAGGACGTGCTCTGCGAGAGGGACGAGCCGGTTGAGGCGGGTAGAAAGGGAGAGGCGAAGGGGAGAGGCGAAGGCACGACTTGCGACTTTTTTTGGTTCATATTCTGACTAAGCAAGCAGGAATCACCGCGATGGTTTAGTGGTTAGGCTGCATATGTTATGTAGCCTATACCCAAGGAGGTCGCCGGTTCGAATCACGTTCAACACGCAACTTTGTCACAGTGATATGAGTTTCTACTGACATCCGAAGTGACTGGAGCAACTGAAACGACTGGAAAATTGCAGGCACCACCTGCAAGGTGCAGTCTGAAATGCCTGAAATGTGTGATCCGAAGACTGGCTCACTGAAATCGACTGAAATGAACTGAGATTGGCTGAAATCGACTTAAATTGACTGAAATTGACTGAATCGCCTGATTTCAGTCCATTTCAGTCAGTTGCAAAAGTACTGATGCAAAAAGTGCATCGCAAAGTGCGACCCAAAATCCAATCGTAACTTTCACATCCCCATCATCCATGACTTCTTCAGCCGCTCGTTTCTTGTACACTCGCACCCCACGTTGCACGTTCAACGGCTTTTCCCACCACAAGAGGTACATCACAAAATTGAGAGCTGCAAAGGCAACAGTCGCAAGCTCCAGCTCTGTGATCGGTAGGCCCTGGACTCCTCGAGCGATGCATTGCGTCACGAACCAGCCCGTCTGCAGGACGACGAACGCTTTGGAGATAACATCGCTCTTGCTCTTGTCCTCAATCTCTGCTTTCGAGATCCTCGGGAAACCACCATTCCCCGTCAGAGAATAGGATCCTAGCTGCGAGGGATACAACACTCGGATCGGCCGGTTTCCTTCGTATTCCATAAAACCACCCATGATTGCAAAGAATCCGTGAGTGGTCGTCCATCTCTCTTCTGTGTCAAATGGTCAATATTGATTTTTGCCCTCGTTTTTTGGGACTGACCTTTGTGCTCTTCTGCTAGTTTAGTGGCAGCCAGTCGCTGCCTCAGTGCCCATGCAATGATTGCTTCTGGCACAAAAAGGGCAAGGAGCATAAGTCCGACACGTCGGATTGCGAGTCTTGGCCGCCCCTCGTCAGGGCTTGGGATGTTAGGGTGCACCGAGGCCCAAGTGCACAAGAAGATGGTGACGGAACAGCTACGTATAATATCCCAGAGTGACCTCTCTGGACTAGGATCGTTACAGGAGGGTGGTTGAAGTTGGACAGTCGAGACGAGAGAAGGTGGTGATAGGGCAAGAGGAGATGCGCCAGTGGCTGCGAGGATGACAAGAATAATGAACATAGTGATAGAGGTGTGAGAAGGGGGAGGAGGTTATGAGGAGCGGCGGACGGGGGCGAGGGAAGAGGGTTGGATGGCAGTGCTCGCGTGCCCGGTGTTGACCAGATCCATGAGGGAAATAGGCGCCTTGTATCTTGGGAATTGATTTCATTTCCTAAAGCAAGGGGATGCAACCACCGGCGTCAAGTTGCACACTTTTACTGGGGGGATAGTTTTAGTTCACTCACATAAACTGGGAGTGGTTCCAATTAGCCTCTTCGTTCATTGTTGCAAGTCAATCGAAGAGCTCGCGTCGGACAAATCGGAATGCAAAGTCCTGCTACAACCAGTCACTGCTAGCTAAATCATTGGTCCTCGACCTTCCAGTACCATACGCCGCCCGTTCGATGCTGCCACCCACCAACGGCGACCTCACAGTGTGCCCACGTCGGCCGACTCGGACGCTCTCGCCCCCATCGCATTTAGACTTTGGTCTAGGTGGTCGGAAAATGTATATTACCCTCCAAAAGGCCTCGTGTAGAAACAGCGATTTACTGTGCAAAATCATAACCACTCTACTCTCTCTTCTCTTCTCGCGCGACCTTAAGAGATCTCGTCAGTGCCTCCTTCGTCCTTCTCGCCTTTCGATCCCGGACGTTTTACCGTGCGGCCGTGCGGACCTGCGAACCAGTCATCTCGCCTTTGTCTCTGCTCTCGGTCTACTCGGCCTCGCGCACCTTACCGAGCAACGTAGGTTTCACGACTTGCGTTCAGTTCAACAACCCTCTAAACACTGGACTCTAAATTCTTTCTCTGTCCATCCCTTGGACTTTGACTCTACTGAATTCACAAGCATGCTGACTCGTACCTCCACTCTAACAGGGTATCAGACATCTATTGGTATCCGATGCAGTGTCGTTGTGTGATATGTGCCTAGAGACGTTTGACTTTGTTTTAAATGGACAAGAGACGTTGGCGTGAGGTCCCCCTGAAGCAGACATTACAGCTCAGATTATTTGTGCCATAGCTTGTATTGATTTGAGAGGTATGATACAAGGATTCAAGCGAAAGTACGAGTCAAACAGCATCGAAGCGAGATTTGCAGGAAGAAAGTAGATTAGATTAGATACAAATTTGAAGAAGCAACAGAGAGAACTCGCGAACCTTCGACCCACGAGTTAATTGGCTTCAGTCCTTCCAATGGTCGACAACCACAGGATGACCGGAGAGCTGTCGTGCAGCAATGAATGGCTTCATGGCTTCCTGGACAGGTTCCAATGACGAGAACTCCCGTACGAAAAGATTGCGTAGCGCGGGTAACACTTCAGTTGCCCTTTCTCCGGAAAGCTCTTGAAGGGCACCAAAAAACGTTGTGCGATTTCATAGGTAAGATAGAGATTTTTCACAGCAGTGAACGGATCCAGAAGTTCCAGCCATTGGGCATTCTCCATGTCGTCTTTCCAGTGTGACGATGAAAGGGAATTATCTTCCTTGATCTGGAGATCCTCCAAAGCGAAGATGACGTGGAAGGATGAGCTACAGACCTGGGCGAGAGAAGAAAGTTGGTAGTCTAACTCTCGGCAACTGATTTGTAACTCGAGCCACCTGCGGTGATCGACTGACCCTGCATTTGGGTAAACTTGCAGTTGAATTGAATCATTGGAAATCCACACTTCTGCGCGGTCGACTGTCTTGAACTCCTCCGCATGGTTAATGAGCCGGTGAAGTTGTGGGACGTCAAAGTCGAGGTCCATGAAGAATTCGATGGAGGGTCGTCGAGAAGAGGGGCATCGATTAGGGCCAGAAGGTCCTCCAAATACTCGTAAACACCTTTGAACATAAGTCGAGTGAGAGCGGGAAGGACAAAGCGTGTGGGCGGAGGCAGAGATCGGCTTTCTGGGTCAGGGCGAGATCGAGGGGAAAGGAATCCAAGATTAAGGATTTCGAGTCTGGTCATGACTGTGAGGGAAGTGGCCAGCGCGTCGGGTGAAATGTACCCAGAATCGGGAATGCCCCAAAGGGAGAGTGAGACGAGTCGATGGGCAGATAAAAGTAGTTTCGGAATCGATGGAAATGGTATTCTGTCCAACCAGAGTGATCGAAGACGTGGGGCAGATCCGCCCAAGGACGATTCAGGAAGGATTGACACCACATCAGGCGTGCAAACTAGCAGATCTGTCAGCTCCGGGAACGGCTTCTGCATCGCTTCGGTGAATCTTTCCCAGTGCGAATTGTCCATCCAGATGTGGATTTCACAGATGCGATTGTAGTGCTCCGACTCGAGTGCAGCAAGGATGTTATCCGACCGCTTGTTCGATGGATTAAGGAGTGATCTTAGTGATATAGCAGAACTGGCCAGGCGTCCAGCACCTCCGAGATAGGTCGATCATGTCCACGATAGGTGAGTCGTAGGTTGAGGCGACGTGGTGATGCAAACACGAGGCATCTCCATCTACGACACACATGGACGAGTGTATGCCACGGATCTTGCCGACCATCGCTCCACCGTGGCAGATACCCATGATCATAGAAATTGAATATGTCCATGAACACATCGTCTGGGAGCATGTCGATTACCACCAAGCCTACATCGGAAGGGTCAGCATTGTTCAAGGCACTGTACAAACGGCGTACGTCGATCTCGTGCTAGACCAGACTCTTCTTGGAGGTGCACAGAATGACCGCCCATCGCGAGACCATCAGATGAGAAATCCATCAGAGTCGACGAGCGGGGGGTGCAAGGCAATAATTGGACCAAGGTAGTGAGTAACGAGGGGACTCGATGGAGAAGACGACTTTATGAGATTGGGTTAGTACTTCAGGAATGGTGACAGTGGATCTCGCTCGACGTACAGGAAAAAACTCATCGGTAACGTCTGAGGGCCAAACGATTGTATCAGGTAGGCGGGGAAACAACTTTGTACTCGTCGAAGAGGCGTGATGGAAGATCGATCACTCAGGCCTGCCAATGGCCGACAACGCCCATCGATATCCGCGCCAAAAGTACATCGGGCGCCTATGTAGTCTCAGATAATGGCAGAGGGGTGTAATGCTACGATAGATACTCAAACAGAACATCAACCAAGCCCATCAATGTGGGTCTCAATCAAGCAAATAAACCGCAGCTCGAGGCTAGACCGGGACCGTGCAGATGTTCCATCCCGCAAGAAGCACGTTCCCAATCACGACCAGTCTATACTTCCTCGTTGCCGTGCATCCGTCCGCATAACAGACAGCCGGGGCCCGTGGTCTCGACTGTTGCCGTTGCTGCTTGCTCCGGTGTCACCATTATTACATCCCCGTCGCTGTCGAGCGCTGGCTGGTGTGGCACTGGTAGTAACGAGGTGGGTATGGAGAATGAGAGGAACATCTTGTCCCCAGGAAGGGCATCGGGCAAGGCTTCCAAAGTCGAGATCCGCCGGTAGCACCTCGGGGCACCTTGACCACCGGCACCGCTGGCGCCCCACCGCTCTCTTCCTCATCGACCTTGCCATCTGCAGGCGGACCGTTACCGGTGTGCGTTGCGGGTGTGCGATCTTCGACACTGGCGAGCTGGTTCCGCCCATTTCGTGTGCCGGGTTTTCTTCATGAGGCAGTTGATCGTCCCCGGCTGGTGCGAGACATCAGACCGGGATGAGGATATGAGAGTGGAGTGTACAGCCACCTTTCATCTTCTCAGAGAGGTGTTTTCGTTTGCGCGCCGTCTCCCTGCGCTGCAGTGCGATTTCAGCCTCGTTCAGTTAGTTGTTTCTTCTTGCGTGATGTTTCATCCATCGACCCAATGGCCAGATAAGTAGACAAGAAAGAATGAGGGACATCAACGCACCCAGCAGAACGTGAGAGGACCCAACGATGTCCGTAAGCACCGCTTGACGTATCATCAGCGGCCGCTTTCCGTCCGCGCGATGTGGATGGTCGTCGTCTTCCGATTCGATGTCGCTGTCAAGGTCTTGTCCTTGTGAATAGAGCGGGGCGTGCAAGGGCTTCTGAGTCTGTGTGGGCGAAGAGAGTTCATCCAGATTAGACTGTTAGCGGAAAATTGAGGTGCTATATGGACGATGACATGCACTGCGCACCTTCTGCACTGCGTCGCTGCCCCGTAGTTGGCAGGCTCTTCGTCCTTTTCTTCCTCCTCGGGCTCGTCAGCCTCTTCACCTTCCTCCTCCACCTTGTCCCATTCGTCACCCTCCTCACATTCATCTCCGTCTCCGTCATCGTCCTCATCCTCGCCTTCACTCCTGCCTTCTCACTCTCCCTCGGCCTCTTCTTCGTCTTTGGCAAATCTTCAGCCTCGGGAAGGATAGACAGCGCTTTTTTTGTATTATTCGCTCTCTGGGCCCACCGAGACGTCGGAATGGATGATATTCCTAGGCATCAGGTGAGATGCCATGGGACCAAATTCAGTGGGTAGGTCTGAAAAGGAAAAAGAAGGGGATGAGAGCGCATGTCTCGAATGACTCTTCTGACCGCAGAATGGGAAGTTGTGAGACCTACCAGGCTCACGCAGGCCATAATGGTTGCGGTAAACGTAGAGAGTCCGTTCAGTGTGGGATCCTGTCACTACTACTCAGCCCAGAGATTTGATCTCGAAGCGTCATGAGAATCGGATCAGGGGAATTAGAGGTTTTGAGGAAGTAGCGGGTGGGAAGGGAGATACTTTCTGGCTTCAAGTGTGATCATAGGGACGCTTCTGGCACACGCATCTGATTTGTCAGCACGCTCTGCCGCCATGGAGGTGGGAGCTACTCCTGCCCGTCGTTCCTTTAAGTTGTGCCACCTGAAGGAAGTCGTCTACAGGTAATAAGATACGGGTGGCCTGCACAGACACGACAAGAAGTGAAGAGGTTATAAAATTGGTTATTATTCGTTGAGAAAGGAAGTAAACGCGCGCACCTGGATGGCGGCGGTTTTGAAGGGTTAATCTACTCGATAGGAGGAAACCTAGAACTTGAAGGTCGGCGGCGCAATTTTTCGTGGTTTTATGCATGCCGGCGCTAATTGTGAAAAGGAGTTGGGATGAACGAGCCAACGACGCTGTAGGATTCATACAGGCTGCATCTGCATATGCACGTGCCACGATTTCGCCCCTCTCTCTGCCAATACCCTACGAATGTTTTCCGAGTCCGCTCGAATATATACTTAGAAAAAGGTCAGGAGGGGGAGATTGGAAGGTCAATAAAAGCCAAACCAAAACGAGGCAAAACCAGAAAGAAAGAGAAAAAGAAGCGCACGCAATGTGCGGTTGACACAACCACACCCTGCACGACTCGGAGCGTTCGCAGGACCGCCTCGAGCGCGTCCGGAACAGCATCATGGACCGCCTCGACGCTGGTCACCGCGCGCGGGTTGATTGAGATAGCCATCCCAATCACACCTGGCTACACGGTCAGGTCGAAGATGACGTGACATAGGCTCGGGGTCGTTCACTCCGTCAGCATGGTGAAGGGTAGTTAAGCGTCCGGTGGGCGGTGACCGGAGGACGAGAAAGAAAAAATAATTTACTCGTTGCCGAGGTTTTTGATGTCCATGTCCGAGTCGAATGATGGCCTGAGTACGAAGTCGAATTGAATTCATGTTGTGCAGAACGAGCGTCTGTGATTCCCCAGCACGTGACACACAAGCGCCTGAGACGGACCCTCCCATACCCTATTGGAAATGGCGTCCTTCCTGCGCCGTTTCACCACATCTGCTTCAGTAGCAAAAGCATCACTGTGGGCACATTCACTCTTTTTCTCCTGATACGTATAACCCCAACCCGGATCCATTCGCCACCTGCGGGGTCGTGCAGAGGAGGACGTGACAGAGCGAACGTGTTTGTGCGTCACCCCCACTTGACTTCCGACGAAACGTCTGACAACCCGCGCGCATGAAGCGAGGTTTAATGTCGAGGTCAACACGAAGTCGGCAGGCAGGATCGTGTTCCGGTTGTTCGACGAGAAGGTGCCACGTACCGCGCAGAACTTTCGGGAGCTCGCGACGCGACAGCACGGGTTTGGCTACGCGCAGAGTACGTTCCATCGAATTATCCCCAGCGTGCGTGCTAGCCGTTGCTTCATCTCCTCATTCCCTCTTTGCGCGACTTTTTTTCTTTCTGTTGTTGGACCAGTGACCGACGTAATACCCCGCGCCGCGATAGTTTATGATACAGGGTGGCGATTTCACGGAACACAACAGAACGGGCGTGCGCTTAATCCATGGTGAATATTTTATTTTGAGGGTATGTGACGCCAATAGCATGACAAGTAGTGGTAGGTTCACGCGTTCGTCTTTACAGATGAGAGCTTCAAGCTTAGAGGCACAATAGTACCGGGCTTCTGTCTATAGCTAGTAAGGGCCCAAGATAAACAGTTCGCAGGTATGAGATGATATTTTGAAAGATTTAATGAGAGATACGTTGGGAGTAAATCTTCGTCACCACGGCAGTGACGTGGTAGCTCACCGGGCAGCACGTTGTGTTTGGTGAAGTTGTGGAAGGAATCGATGTCGTACAGGCCATTGAAGCCGTAGTTGGACAGATTCTGGGGATCCGAAGCAGGTGGTAATCACGTCCTAGGGCCCTGAGCAAAGTCGTTTTGGGTGACTGGGAGCCATCTAGCGATCAGTACTGTACCAGTGGGAATGAGCGAGCAGATCTGGAATTTGGTGGAAAATGCGCCTCTGAGCACAACGGTCTCGATTCTCGAATGACCGCTCGGTGCCTATTGTTATTTCGTGTACGAGTATCGTATGTTATTTCCTCGCGTTTGTATGTTTATTTTCAACCGACGGGGCTTTGAGTGGCGGTTTTGGCGTGAGGCGGCTGACAAATCAAATGCGCCGTTTCTCTCTGACCTCACGCTTGAATTATCAGACAACGCTCTTAGCCAAAAAAGATCACCCTTCCCACCCACTACTTTCTCAAAACCTCCAATTCCCCTGATCCAATTCTCATGACGCTTCGAGATCAAATCTCTGGGTTGAGTAGTAGTGACAAGACCCCACACTGAACGGACTCTCTGTGTTCACCGCAACCATTATGGCTGGCGTGAGCCTAGTAGGTCTCACAAATTCCTATTCTGCGGCCAGAACACTCATTCGAGACATGCGCTCTCATACCCTTCTTTTTCCTTCTCAGACCTTACCACTGAATTTGGTCCCGTGACATCTCACCTGATGCCCAGGAATATCATCCATTCCGACGTCTCGTTGGACCCAGAGAGCGAATCCAAAGTGCTTTTTATCGCTCCCGAGGCTGAAAATCTGCCAAAGACGAAGAGGAGGCAGAGGGAGTGGGAGTGGGAGAAGGCAGGAGAGGAGGCAAGGTTGAGGACGAGGATGGAGATGGGGATGAATGTGACGAGGGTGACGAAGGGGACGAGGTGGAGGAGGAAGGTGAACAGGCTGACGAGTCCGAGGAGGAAGAAAAGGACAAAGAGCCCAGCGACTACGGGGCAACGACGCAGTGCAGAAAGTGCGCAGCGCGGCGCATACCATTGCCCACCATGGCACCTCAATTTTCTGCTAACAGTCTAATCTGGAAGAACTCTCTTCGCCCTCCGAGTCAGCCCCCCCGCCACCGGTGCAGACAACGCCCTTGTGCTCGTCCGTCGCGACTCAAGATCACGCTCAAGCTGCCCACACAGCTTCAGAAGCCCTCGCACGCCCCGCTCCATCCACAAGTACAAAGACCTCGACAGCGACATCGAGTCGCAAGACGACCGTGATGATGACGATCCATATGGCGCGGACCGAAAGCTGCCGGTGATGACACGTCAAGCGGTGCTCATGAGCGTCATTGGGTCCTCTCACGTTCTGCTGGCCTGGTGCATTGATGTCCCTCATTCTTTCTTGTCTACTTATCTGGTCATCGGGTCGATGGATGAAACGTCATGCAAGAAGAAACAACGGAACGAGGCTGAGATCGCACTGCAGCACAGGAGATGGGGCGCAAACGAAAACACCTCTCCAAGAAGATGAAAAGGTACCTGTACAACCCACTCTCATATCCTCATCCCGGTCTGATGTCTCGCACCAGGCGTGGACGATCAACTGCCTCCTGAAGAAAATCTGGCACACGAAATAGGCAGAACCAGCTCGCCAGTGCCGAAGATCGCACGCCGGCAACTCACACCTGCGGAGGGCTCGGTTGATGAGGAATAGAGCGGAGAGGAGGTAGTCCTGACATGCTACTGGTGGATCTCGACTTCAAAGCCCTCCCTTGACGATGCACCTCCCGGGACAAGACGTTCCTCTCATTCTCCATACCCACCTCGTTACTACCAGTGCCGCACCAGCCAGCGCTCGACAGCGACGGTGATGTAATAATGGTGATACCGGAACAAGCAGCAGCGGCGACAGTCGGAAGCACAGGCCCCGGCTGTCTGTTGTGTGGACGGATGCACGGCAACGAGGAAGTATAAGCTGGTCGTGATTGGGAACGTGCTTCATGCGAGATGGATCCTCTGCACAGTCGCGGTCTAGGACCTCGAGCTGTGGTTTATTCACTTGATTGAGAGACCCACATTGGTGGGCTTGGTTGATGTTCTGTTTGAGTATCTATTGTAGCATTACACCCCTCTGCTGTTATCTGGGACTACATTAGGCGCCCGATGTACTTTTGGCGCTGATACTGTATTGCCAATTGTTGGGTCGACTGGCACACCTGGTTGATCGATCTTCCATCACGCCTCAACGAGTGCTCCCCTCCTACCTTCGGGTGATTTCGATACAATCACTTGTTCCTCACACATTACATTCTCACTAATAAGTTCTCTCCTGTACGTCGAGCGAGATCCATTCTCACTCCTGAAGTACTGACGAAGTCCCATATAGCCGTCTTCTTCATCGATCCCTCCATCTCTCACCGGGTTCGCCAGTCATTACTGCTTTGCGTCCCCCGCTCGTCAACTCTGATGGATTTCTCATCTGATGGTCTTGCGATGAGCGGTCATTCTGTACACCTCCAAGGAGAGTCTGGTCTAGCACAAAATCCACGTATGCCAGTGCCGTTTGTGCAGTGTCCTGAACAAACGCTGACCCCTTCCAATGCAGGCCTAGTGACAATCGACGAGGTCCCCGACGACGTGCTTGTGGAAATATTCTTTTATGTGAATATTATGGATTGGAGTAAACGCAATCGATGGCATACACTCGTACGCGTGTGTCGTAGATGGAGATACCTCGTGTTTGCATCACCACGTCACCTCGACCTACGACTCACGTATCGTGGACATCGACCTATGTCGGAGGTGCTGGACATCTGGCCAATTCTGCCTATATCAGTAATACCAGCCTTTGGTCCACCAACCACTGGCGAGTGGCAGGATAACACGGTTGCTGCACTCGAGTTGGAACACTCCAATCGCATCTGTGAAATCAACATCGAGATTTCCGATTCGCGCTGGGAAAGATTTGCAGCTTCGATGCAGAAGCCATTCCCGGAGCTTACAGCGCTGCGAGTTGGGGTGCCTGATGCGGTGCCAGTCCTTCCTGATTCTTTATTGGGCGGATCTGCCCCACGTCTTCGGACACTCTCGTTGCAATGCATTCCATTTCCATCGATTCCAACACTACTTTTATCTGCCCATCGACTCGTCACAGTCACCCTTTGGGACATTCCTGATTCTGGGTACTTTTCACCCGACGCGCTGGCCACTTCCCTTACAGTCATGACCAGACTCAGATCCCTTTATCTTGGATTCCGTTTCCCTAACCCTCGCCCCGACTCAGAAAGCCGATCTCTGCCTCCGCCCACACGCTTTGTCCTTCCCACTCTCGCCCGACTTGAATTCATAGGTGTTTACGAGTATTTGGAGGACCTTCTGGCCCGAATCGATGCCCCTTTTCTCGACCACCTCGACGTCGAATTCTTTATGGACCTCGACTTTGACGTCCCACAACTTCACCGGTTCATCGGTCATGCAGAGGAGTTCAAGAGATTCAACCACGCATATGTGTCTATTTCCAATTCCTCAATTCGACTGCACGTTTACCCCAATGCAGGGTCAGTCGATGACCACAGGCGGCTCAGGTTAGGAATCAATTGCCGAACGCTAGACTATCAGCTTTCGTCTCTTGCCCAGGTCTGTAGCTCATCCTTCCCTATCATCTTTGCTTTGGAGGATCTCCAGATCAGGGATGATTCGCTTTTATCGTTACTCTGGAGAAACAACGTGGAGAATGCTCAATGGCTGGAACTTCTGGATCCGTTCACTGCTCTGAAGAATCTCTATCTTACCAATGGAATTGCACAACGTTTTTGTGGTGCCCTTCAAGAGCTTTCTGGAGAAAGGGCAACTGAAGTGTTACCTGCGCTACGCGATATTTTCATACAGGAGTCCTCATTGGGACCTGTCCAGGAAGCCATGAAGCCATTCGTTGCTGCACGACAGCTCTCCGGTCATCCTGTGGTTGTCCACCATTGGGAGGACCGAAGCCTGTTAACTCCTGGGTCGACGGTTCGTGAGTTCTCTTCTTCAAAATTTTCTCTAATCTAATCTACTTTCTTCCTGTAAACCTCGCTTCGGTGGTGTTTGTTTTACTCACTTGAATCTTTGTATTGAAGTTGAACCGAACGCAAGTCATGAAACCTACATTTCCCAGTAAGATGCACGAGACCGAGTAGACCGAGAGTAGAGAGAAAGGCGAGATGACTGGTTTGCAGGTCGGGTCGGCACGGCCACACGGTGGTGTGTTCAGGATCGATAGGCGAGAAGGACGAAGGAGGCACAGACGAGATCTCTTAAACGAAGTCATGCAAGAAGAGAAGAGAGTGTGGAGTGGTTATGGTTTTGCACAGTAAATCGCTGTTTCTACACGAGGCCTTTTAGAGGTTATATACAAATTTTGAGCACCTAGACCAAAGTCTAAAAGCAATGGGGCGAGAGCGTCAGCCAACATGGGCACGCTGTGAGGTCGCCATTGGTGGGTGGCAGTGTCGAATAGGCGGCATATGGTACTAGAAGCTAGAGAAAGGAGAAAGATAGGCATATTAAAAGAGTAAAGCTTACAATCAAGACATGAGCAGGACTGGCAAAAAATGAAGCACGGCGAGGGCAGCGATTTGATGTTGATGGCCAGGGAGATGAGCGGCGGTTTGGCGTAAGGCGCGGCTGACAAATCAAATGGTCCGTTTCTCTCTCTGAAACATCCCAGACTTTCCGCCATGCTTGGATTATGTTTGAATTATCAGACAACGCTCTTAGCCAGAAAAGATCTCCCTTCACACCCAATACTCTTTCAAAACTCCAATTCCCCTGATCCAATTCTCATGACGCTTCGAGATCAAATCTCTGGGTTGAGTAGTAGTGACAAGATCCCACATTGAACGGACTCTCTGCGTTCACCGCAACCATTATGGCTGGCGTGAGCCTGGTAGGTCTCACAAATTCCTATTCTTCGGCCAGAAATGTCATTCAAGACATGCGCTCTCATACTCTTTTTCCCTTTCAGACCTACCCACTGAATTTGGTCCCGTGACATCTCACCTGATGCCCAGGAATATCGACGTCTCGGTGGGCCCAGAGAGCGAATCCAGAGCGCTGTCTATCGCTCCCAGCGGGGCTGGAGATTTTCCAAGGACAAAGAAGAGGCCGGGAGAGAGGGAGAAGGCGGGAGAGAAGGCGAGGACGACGTGCCCGAGGAGGAAGAAAGGGACGAAGAGCCCGCCAACTACGGGTTGGCGACGCAGTGCAGAAGGTGCGTGGCGCATACCATCGTCCACCATGGCACCTCAATTTTCTGCTAACAGTCTAATCTGGATGAACTCTCTTCTCCCTCAGTCTGTCCGCCGCCAGTGCAGACAACGGCTTTGTGCTCGTCCGTCACGACTCAAGATGACGCTCAGGCTGCACACACAGACTCAGAAGCCCTCGCACGCCCCGCTCTATTCACAAGGAAAACGACCTCGACAGGGACATCGAATCGGAAGACATTGACGACGACGACGATCCACATGGCGTGGACTGAAAGCGGTTGCTAACGACACGTCAAGCGGTGCTTACGAGCGTTGTTGGGTCCTCTCACGTTCTGCTGGGTGCGTTGACTCGGATGTCCCTCGATCTTTCTTGTCTACTTATCTGGTCATTGAGTCGATGGATGAAACGTCATGCAAGAATAAAACAACTGAACGATGCTGAAATCGCACTGCAGCGCGAGGAGACGGCGCACAAACGGAACCACCTCTCCGAGGAAATGAAAAGGTGCCTGTACACCCCACTCTCATATCCTCATCCTGGTCTGATGTCTCGCACCAGGCGGGGACGATCAACTGCCCCCTGAAGAAAATCCGGCGCACGAAATAGGCAGAACCAGCTCGCCAGTGCCGAAGATCGCACACCTGCATCTCACACCAGTAGCGTTACGCCTGCAGAGGGCGGTCGATGAGGAAGAGAGCGACGAGGCGGCAGCGGTCCCGGTGGTCGAAGTGTTTCGAGGTACTACCGGCGGATCTCGACTTTGAAAGCCTCCCCCGATGCGCCTCCTGGGGACAAGATGTTCCTCTCATTCTCCATACCCACCTCGTTACTACCATTGCTGCACCGGCCAGCGCTCGACAGCGACGGGGATGAAATAATGGTGACACCGGAGCAAGCAGCAGCGGCAACAGTCGAGACCACGGGCCCCGGCTGTCTGTTATGTGGACGC
Source organism: Russula dissimulans (assembly GCA_022376545.1). Lineage (NCBI taxonomy): Eukaryota > Fungi > Basidiomycota > Agaricomycetes > Russulales > Russulaceae > Russula > Russula dissimulans. The sequence continues at coordinate 284,447 of WTXJ01000039.1, forward strand.
ATGTACAACGACGAGGAAGTATAGGCTGGTCCGTGATTGGGAACGTAGCTCATGCGGGATGGAGCATCTGCATGTTTTGGAGGAGTGGTTGGGAGCGGTCACGGTCAAGGACCTCACGCTGGGATTTTTAGCCTGATTGAAACCCACGTTGGTGGGCTTGGATGACGTTCTGTTTGAGTGTCTATTGTAGCACTACATCCCCCTGCCATGATCTGGGGCTAGGCGCCCGATGTACTTTTGGCGCTGATATTGATGGGCGTTTTCGGTCACTGGCAGGCAGACCTGTGATCGATCTTCCATCACACCACTTCGACGAGTGCTTCTCCACTTACCTTCGGGTGATTTCCATACAATCACTTGCTCCTCAGACGTTACATCATCACTAATAAGTTCTCTCCTGTACGTCGAGCGAGATCCATTCTCATCATTCCTGAAGTACTCACAAAGTCCCATGTAGCCGTCTTCTTCATCGGTCCCACCATCTCTCACTGGATTCGCCCAGTCATTACTGCTTTGCGTCCCCCGCTCGTCAACTCTGATGGATTTCTCATCTGATGGTCTTGCGATGAGCGGTCATTCTGTACACCTCCAAGGAGAGTCTGGTCTAGCACAAGATCCACGTATGCCGTTTGTGCAGTGTCCTGAACAAACGCTGACCCCTTCCAATGCAGGCTTAGTGACACTCGACGGGCTCCCTGACGACGTGCTTGTGGAAATATTCTTTTACGTGAATATTAAGGAGTGGATGCTACACAATCCATGGCATACACTTGTACATGTGTGTCGCAGATGGAGACACCTCGTGTTTGCATCACCACGTCGCCTCGACCTACGGCTCGAGTATCATGGACATCGACCTATGTCGGAGGCGCTGGACGTCTGGCCAATTCTGCCTATATCACTAATATCAATCATTGGCCAATCGACCAAGGGGTTGGATAACAGGGTTGCTGCGCTGAGTCGGAGCACTCCAATCGCATCTGTGAAATCAACATCGATGATATCGCCAATTCGGACTGGGAAAGATTCACAAAAGCGATGCAGAAACCATTCCCGGAGCTGACAGATCTGGAGGTTTGGCGGATGATGTGGTGCCAGTCCTTCCTGAATCGTTCTTGGGCGGATCTGCCCCACGTCTTCGGTCACTCATGTTGACAAGGATTCCATTTCCATCAATTCCGAAACTACTTTTGTCTGCCCATCGACTCGTCTCACTCCAACTTTGGGACATTTCCGATTCTGGGTACTTTTCACCGGACGCGCTGGCCACTGCCCTCACAGTCATGACCAGACTCGAAACCCTTCGTCTTCGATTCCTTTCCCCTCGATCTCGCCCTGACCCAGAAAGCCGATCTCTGCCTCCGCCCACACGCTTTATCCTTCCCGCTCTCACCATACTTACATTCAAAGGCGTTTACGAGTATTTGGAGGACCTTCTGGCCCGAATCGATGCCCCTCTTCTCCACAGCCTCTACATCGTATTCTTCATGGACCTCAAGTTTGACGTCCCACAACTTCACCGGTTCATCGGTCATGCGGAGGAGTTCAAGACATTCAACCGTGCATTCTTGTGGATTAACGATCACTTTATTCAACTGGGCCTTTACCCCAATTCAGGGTCAGTTGATCGCCGCAGGCGGCTTGACTTAGGAATCAATTGCCGAGAGCTAGACTATCAACTTTCGTCTCTCGCCCAGGTCTGTACTTCAACCTTTCCCCTCATCTCCGCTTTGGAGGATCTCTGGATCAGGGAACGTGATACGCTTTCATCGTCACACTGGAAAGACGACATGGAGAATGCTCAATGGCTGGAACTTCTGGATCCGTTCACTGCTCTGAAGAATCTCTATCTTATCAGTGAAGTCGCACAACGTTTTTGCGGTGCTCTTCAAGAGCTTCCCGGAGAAAGGGCAGCTGAAGTGTTACCCGCGCTACGCAATCTTTTCGTGCCGGGGTCTTCATTGGAACCTGTCCAGGAAGCCATGAAGCCATTCATTGCTGCACGACAGCTCTCTGATTATCCTGTCGTTGTCGACCATTGGAAGGGCCGAAACTAGTTGACTCATGGTTCGAGGGTTCGTGAGTTCTCTCTGTTGCTTCAAATTCGCATCTAATCTAATCTGCGTTCTTCCTGCAGATCTCGCTTCGGTGCTGTTTGACTCGTACTTGAATCTTTGTATGGATACCTCTCAAATCAATACAAGCTCTGGCAAAAATAATATGAGCTGTAATGTCTGCTTCAGGGGGACCTCACGCTAATGTCTCTTGTTCATTTAAAACAATGTCAAACGCATGCTTGTGAATTCAGTAGAGTCAAAGTCCGAGGATGGTCACAGAAAGAATTTGGAGTCCAGTTTTTAGAGGTTCGTAGAACCGAATGCAAGTTGTGAAATCTACGTTGCTCGGTAAGGTGCGCGAGGCCGAGTAGACCGAGAGTAGAGAGAAAGGTGAGATGACTGGTTCGCAGGTCGGCACGGCCGCGCAGTAAAGCGTTCAGGATCGAAAGACAAGAAGGACAAAGGAGGCAGACGAGATCTCTTAAAGTTGCACAAGAGAAGAGAAGAAAGAGTGGAGTGGTTATGTTTTTGCATGATGTTTCTACACGAGGCCTTTCAGAGGGTTATATACATTTTTCGAGCACCTAGACCAAAGTCTAAAAGCGATGGGGCCGAGAGCGTCGGCGGATGTGGGCACACTGTGAGGTCGCCGTCGGTGGGTGGCGGCGTCGAACGGGCGGCGTATTGGACTGGAAGGTTAATGAAAATGAGAAAGGGGAAAGACAGGCGTACGAAAAGAGACACGAGCGGGACTGGTGAAAAATGAGGCACGGCGAGGTTGAGCAACGCGACGATTTGACGTGAGCGTGGCTGACAAATCAGATGCGTGTGGTTCCGCCCTTCCCACCCACTACTTTCTCAAAACATCCAACCCCCCTGATCCAGTTCTCATGACGCTTCGAGGTCAAATCTCTGGGTTGAGTAGTAATGCCAAGATATTCACAAACTAGTTCGATCCACATTGAACGGGCTCTCTGCGTTCACTGCAACCATTATGGCGGCGTGAGCCTGGTAGGTCTCACAAATTCCCTTTCTCCGCCCAGAAGAGCCATTCGAGACATGTGCTCTCATACCCATCTTTCAGACCTACCCACTGAATTTTGTCCCGTGACATCTCACCTGATGCCTAGGAATACGACTCAGAGAGCGAATCTAAAGCGTTGTCTATTGCTCCCGAGGCTGAAGATTTTCCAAAGACGAAGGGGAGGCCGAGGAGAGGGAGAAGGCAGGAGAGAAGGCGAGGATGAGGACGAGGATGGAGATGGAGATGAATGTGAGGAGGGTTACGAAGGGGATGAGGTAGAAGGGAAGGTGGAGAGGCTGACGAGCCCAAGGAGGAAGAAAAGGACGAAGAGCCGCCGACTACGGGCCAGCGGCGCAGTGCAGAAG